>CAUYQV010117783.1:0-10497 GCA_963574575.1 Galagoides demidoff
AGTTATCAGTGTAGATATCAAATAAAATCATAGAAAATCCATATTTAATCCAAATGAACACCTTTATTTTGTTTGCAAAAGCAGTTTGGGTGGTTAAATATACTCAAAATAATTATGCCATTAAGAGTTGATGTTGGCTCAGCGCCTGTGGCTCAAGCGGCTAAGGCGCCAGCCACATACACCTAAGGTGGCGGGTTCGAATCCCCAGCCCGGGCCCGCCAAACAACAATGATGGCTGCAACCAAAAAATGGCCGGGCATTGTGGTGGGTGCCTGTAGTCCCAGCTACTTGGGAGGCTGAGACAGGAGACTCGCTTGAGCCCAGGAGTTGGAGGTTGCTATGAGCTGTGATGCCATGGCACTCTACCCAGGGGGATAGCTTGAGGCTCTGTCTCCAAAAAAATAAAAAATAAATAAATAAAAAAAACTGAAATGTCTTTTTGTTGTATTATTCCTTTGACCAATATAAAGTGCCCATCTTTGTCTTTCTTAACTTTAGTTGCTTTAAATATGCTTGTATCTGAAAATAAGGTCGCAGCCCCTCATTTCTTCTGATTTACATTTGCTTGAAATACTGTTTTCCATCCCTTAACATCACATCTTGATTTGTTCTTCAAGGCTAGGTGTGTCTCTTGGAGATAGAATATGGATGGCTTGTGCTTTGTTATCCAATCAGCCAGCCTGTGTCTCTTCAGTGGTGAATTCAGTCCACTGACAATTATTGAGAGAATTGATAAGTGTGTTGGAGTTCAATTCACCTTATTTTGTGATAGCCCATTATGTAGTGTTATCCTTTATGCCATTGTGGAAGCTATGTTTTGACCTTTAGCTTCTGGGTGTTTACTTTGGTAGTGGTCCATTGTGGTGGTCAGTGTTGAGAACAGGTCTAAGTATTTCCTGTAGAGCTGGTCTTGTTGTGGCTAATTTCCTCAGTGCTTGTATATCCACAGAAGATTTGATTTCTCCATCAATATTGAAGCTTAGTTTAGCAGGATACAGAATTCTGGGCTGAATTTTTATGGTCTAAGAATGTTGAAGCTGGATGACCATACTCTTCTGACTTGGAAGGTTTCAATTGAAAAGTCTGCTGTCATCCTAATGGCTCTGTCTCTGTACCTCAGTTGGCACTTACTCCTTTGCCCAAAGGAATGGAAATCCTACTGGAGACTCCCCTTCTTCCCCTTTAGGAGTCCATATTATTTGTTTGTTGGAATGCTTCATTGGGTCTCATAGTTCTCTAAGCACCTGTTCTGCGTCCTTTCACTCATTTTCTGCCTCTTCAACTATCTGGGTTAACTAAAAAACTTTCTCCTCTAATTCTGATGTTCTTTCTTCTCCATAGTTTTACTTACTTTTGACATTTTCTACTGCATCTTTACATTCCCTGATTATCTCCTTCATTTTCTTAAGCTCCACCATATCCTTTCTATATTCTACATATCTCTCTTCCCACTTTTGGTTCTGTCTTTCCATTTTCTTGTCCATTCCTTTGATTGTCTGTATCATCCATATTTTATATACCCTTTCTGTCAAGTATATTAATTATTTATAGGTGGAGTCTTCTGCAGTAGCTGCCTCATGGTGCCTTGGGGAAGTCTCTCTGCTTTGGTTTTTCCTGTTGCCCAAATTTTTCTTTTGGTTCCTCTTCATGTGTTCTTTCTTCTTGTTCACCACCTTGTTCTCCTTTTCCTTCCCACTGCCTCACTTGATGACAATATGCTGCAATATGTCACCAGGACACTAGGTGGCACTGTGGTTTTCTTAGGAGACAGCACAGCCAGCAACCTCTATGGTCCTTATTCCAAACTTAGTTGCCTTCACTGATTTCCTAATTGCTTCCTCAGCATTCAGAGCCTGCTGGGTTGGCATCTTAAAGCTCACAAGAATCCTTCAGTGTTAGGTCTCACAGTACCCCTGACTCCAGTTCCTGTTGGGTGCAGGAGTTCCTCAGCTTGTCCCAAGAATGGAGTTCTGATCCCCGCAGGTGGAATTAAGATGGCTGTGCTTTAGGTCCCTGCTAAGACCTTCTCACAACCTTCCCACAATGGCAGCCCCTTGGCCACCCAGATCTTCTCAGTATGGTGCTGAGACCTTCTGCGTATGGCTGCCTCACCAGCCACCAACCCTATGGCAAATCCACATTCCAACTGGCATTCAAGTCTGGTTGCTGTGTACTGTTCAAGTCTGTCCACTCTTCCAGGCTTTCCAATCAATGTGCAGCTTCCCCTAACAACTGAAACCTCCAGAACAGCTTCCTTCCATCCAGGACCACCACGTGGTCCAGCTGATCCCAGCCAGTCACAATTACTTGCCTAATTCATCAGATTTCTACCTCTGTATCCAGCTCACCACCTTCTCACTATGCTCCCAGAGCTATAATTCTGGGTAAGATCCTGACCCTAGGTGTGGCTATGGTCACTCTTTTCCCTGGTCATTCAAGGAGAGCTCAGCTGAATGATCCTTTTGGTCTGACATCTTGCTCCACCCTCCTACACTCTTCTTTGTCTTGATGGCATTCTTCCAATGCAAATATATTTCTATATCAAAAGCTGACATTTGAGATTTGTTTATAAATACATGTAAATATCTTTTTTCTTTCTTTTTTTTTTTTTTGCAGTTTTTGGCCAGGGGTGGGTTTGAACCCACCACCTCTGGCATATGGGGCTGGCACCCTACTCCTTTGAGCCACAGGTGCTGCCCTACGTTTAAATATCTTAACATTTTAATACATTCAAATAGCAAAGCACATATAACTGGCTTTCAGACACCTCATTTCTTAGAACTTAAAGAAATTTCAGAGATCATTTGAACCCTCAAATAAGGCAATTCCCTAATATGAATTCTGCTAAGTCAGTGACTAAATTAAGACTTGCATTGAACTTCTAATAAACTGCAAGAAAGGAAAAGGAATAACTAAAAAAGATGACTTTTTGTTTTTTTAAGAAATGAGATAAAAGAGATGTATAAACTTCTTCTTTTAATTTTTTTGCTATTAGGCTTGGTGCCCATAGCACAGTGGTTATGGTGCCAGCCACATACACAAAAGCTGGTGGGTTTGAACCCAGCCTGGGCCAGCTAAAACAACAATGACGACTATAATGAAAAATAGCTGGGTGTTGTGGCAGGCACCTGTATTCTCAGCTACTTGGGAGGGTTAGGCAAGAGAATCGCTTAATCCCAAGAATTTGCGGTTGCTGTGAGCTGTGACACCACAGCACTCTACTGAGGGTGACATATGAGACTCTGTCTCAAAAACAAATTTTTGCTATTAATAATGTTCCTACTCATCTTTGAGTGAAGATGTCTTCTGTGCTGTTAGTACCACCTTAGCTCCATCTTAAAGTTCACTTTGCCCCTTAGCTTTCAGAAATTTCATCTTCACAAATTACCATCTGTAACAGAGTGAGATAAAAATGAAATGTAACATTTTATTATTACTGTTATAAAAATAACTGACATGTACACAGTGCTTTTCAGCTTACAAAATAAATGTGAATGATCTCATTTAATTTTTACAACATTGTATTCCATGATGGATTGTATTTTTTACTTTTATTTATTTATTTTTAATTCCAGGTTAATGTGAACATAAAAACAACCCAGTCACAATATCAGAATTTGTTAGGTAGAGTCCCTCTTGTACTTATGGCTTGCACCCAAAAGACGAGCTTTGTGAAAGATGAAAAGTGCATATCTCACCCCTCATGTTCTTTTTATAATTTATATGTTGATATTTCTCCATGGAAAGAGGGTATAGACCTTCATATCAGCCTCTACCAATAGAATATGTGGAAGGGTCATAAAAGGCAACAGGGCTTCCTCTTGGCTCTCTCTCCTTTAGAGACATCATGTAAGAAGACAGTGCCCCTGCCGGGGTCGAGCTGGAGAAAGCATGTAGGAAGAACATAAAAAGACACAGGAGGGGTCAGAGGGACCCTGTAGCTTCCAGCTCCCAGATCTTCCAGTCTTTCCAACTCAGATACCTGAAGGAAGAAGCTTCTGAGACAACCTGGGAAAAGTCACCTGTGGCTGCAACTGCATGAGGGGCTGAGTTAGACCTGCTTAGCTCAGCTGCTCCCGGATTTTTGACCGACAGAAAGATAACAATGATTATTGTTTTAAACCACTAAGTTTTGGAGTGAACATTACTAATACATCACCACAGAGATGATAACATTCAATGTTCATATTCCCACATAACCTCTGTTATTGAGATTCAGAGGTGAGCTGAAGTCTGCATCAAGTGGCAGGGTTGGGTCATGCATGCATGTCTTTGGCTTTAATTCCCACATTACTTCTGTTCCTTTCTGCTGCAGGTTCAGGGGCAGTCATAAATACAATTTATATTTCTCTCCTTGATTTTTAAGGATCCAGTTAAAAATGTTTGGAGTGACAACTTTTTTCTATCGAGAGTCCTTGAATTATTGTTCACCTCACATCTCTACCGGTGCCACAGCTATTGCAGACACTCGTGTTCTGCTCTGTGAGTACTCATCTCTAGGGTTTGCTTCTTACCACATTATCTTTGGCTCACCCATGCCTCTGGCTTTAATCAAGCTTCAGAGACCATGTAGTGGCAGTATTTTAAGGCTGTCATGGGGGAAGAATCTTCCTGAAGGGAAGAGGAATATTTTGTTGTATTATGTGGGCTGCTCATTTAAACCCATGTTAGCCTGGCACCTGTGTCCTAGTGAAACAATTCAGTGAGCTTGTGAGTGGGCAGAGAGCCAGTCCAGCAGATGGCCATGAGAGGAGGGACCATGCACGGTATGATCATCAAGTGTGCTTGCCCAGGGCAGGAATCCCTGCCAGAAAAGTCCAAATGCCTGCCCTTAGAACTCAGATCTTATTTTTACTATAATGCCTAAAATAGAAAATAAAAAATGTTGGGGGAAAAAAATGAAACAACAACAAATTTTTCATTTGAGCTGGGAACAGAAAAGAGAAATGAGCCATGGCAAGGGAGGTCTTTTGGGAGCTGAAGTGCTTGCTCATAAGGCACTCACTGTGGTGCTTTCCTCCTCTGGTTTGACAACAGCTGTCTAGGAAACAAGAGAGTATACATGTTCACTGTGGCTACATAGGAGTATCTCTGGCTCAAAGCTGCACCAATTGTGATGATTCTGGAAACACCTGAGGCAAGAGGAGGCCATCGTCCGTGGCTCACCTGTCTGAAAACAGGAGCACAGCAGATTAACAGGCAGTTAGGCTGGAAGGATCTCCATGAGATCCTGGCAGTCAACTTCCCCTTGCCAGACCCCTGTTCTGTTTCCTCTGGCAAGCTAGAAACTCCTGAGTCCAGATCTGCCTAACCATCTTCTCTCCAGAAGGGCTGAACCCTATGCAATATTTTTGGATGCCAAACACCCATGGTAGTGCCGTCTCCACCATTGGATTTTTCTTTTTAAAAAAAAATTTAGTCCCCTTTAATCATCAGTAGCCATTTGTTTTCCAGAAATTATTTATTTATCTTCTCTAATTGTAAGATAATGTGCTTCATGGTGGTGGAGATACATGGATGGTTAAAACCCAGTCTCAGAATTCAAAGGTTTTTCCATCTAGTGAGGAAGTGTGATCATGTCAAGGTATATATGAAGCAGGATGTGAAAGTGCTGGCTGTGAAAAAATTAGAGCAAAATGCTACGGGGAGTAAGAGGAGAAAGAGAGGAACAGCTTGCATGCTGTTAGTGACATCAGCCATGCCTGTAGGAATAGACAGTATTTAAAATAGGCAGTGGCTGTTATTGCTATTTCTTTAACTTCATCATCATCTACAGATGAACATCTTTCCTGTTTTCGTGTCAGGAGTTATCCACAGGAGATGCAGCTGGATCACAAAATTGATGACTGGAATGTCTGTACTTGTGCTGTTTGGTTCGGGGTTCACGTCTGAAACCACAGTTTGTTTCTGTACTTGGCATCCCTAGATATAGTACCTACAGCATGTCTTTCCTGATCAGATGGCATATGAGACTCTATGCCTTTGTTAGCTGTTATACAAGAAAAGCCTATGGCCCTCGAAGGCATAGAGTATATATTTTAAGTAAGTCTGTCCCAAATATGTTCTTCAAATTTACTAAAAATCTATCTAGCCAGTTCTGTGTGTCAAGGTGTTAGACAGAAATGCTATTTTATTAAAAGGCATAAGACTTGATAATGTATAGTAAATATTAAATCCTTCTTTAATCATTATAAAATCCCTTTCTTCTGATCACATCCCCCTGCGTATTGTGTTTCTTGCTTATAGATGTGCTAATTTTCACTAACGCTTTGGAGTGAAGCCTCCTCATCCCAACTCTGGCTGCAGTGATTTATAAATGCTGGAGCAGTTTTATACATCTGATGGGAAAATTCTTTTTTATTTCAGGTGGAAATCAGATTCAACTTTAAGACAAGGAGGCTTCCTTTTTCCTTACACAGAATTTTTTTTTTTTTTTTTTTTTTTTGCAGTTTTGGGTAGGTGCTGGGAATTTTAAGAAATTCTTCCATTTTAAAGGTAACACATGGTTCTTCCTCTGCTTCTCTTTTTCCTTCATGAGGAATTTGGTACTAACCCCCTTCCTTACATGCAGCACAGCAAGGTAGGCATTGCAGGGTGGGGCAGGGTGGAGCCCAGGCAGGGTGGGGATGGCATCCTCCCAGCAGAGAGCCTGGCAGGTGACGTTAGAGCCATATCCAAGGTCTCAGATACCAAATAATTTTGAAGAATTAAACTGAGTTGGTGGGGGGTTGTACTACATGTAGGATAGATAATATTCCATTCCTTTTTGTGGGGCCCTGTGTCTCAGCTTGAATTATGTGAGTCATAACTTATGCTGGAATCAAGTCACATGATTCAAACTGAGACACACAGATAAGTGACCTAGAGTAACTCTAATGAGGCCCCTAATCCCATGCTTCTGTCCCTAAATGCCAATTACAGAAATGTCTGTCTTAGGTTGCTTAAATCTACAACAGAGTCCGTAGGACTCAGCAAATGCAGGACAAAGCAGGATAGCCAGTCAGCAAGCCCAAAGCAAGAGAGAAGAGACCATCCCCCAGATGCACTGCCCAGGGTGCCAGTCCCCACGTTTACCCCACAGAGGTGGGATGGGCCACCCTTCCCCCCACACTGCACCCACTCTCCTCATCCTCCTCAAACTCGGTTTGTATGTCAAACCTGATGGGGTCACACATGAATCAAGGGAGTATAAAAAGATTATTGCTCAAATGATGAGGTTTTCTGGGAAATTAGGGCAGATTCCCAAACAGGTCCAAAAATGGCTTGAGAAAGCAAGGAGAGGAGATTGGCTTGGCTTTTACTATGGTTACAGGGTAGGGCTGAGAGGAAGGTTTCCCCAGGTGGGCTCTGGTTTGCATTGCAGGACCAGAAGAGGGAGAACCCTGGTTTCTTACCAGCTTGGCCAGACATGGAGTGGAAGAGGCAGTGCTGGGGCTTACAAGCCAGCAGTAGACAAATCATCAAAAATTGGAGGGAAGGTATTGGTGGGATCTCACCTATGTGCACAATGCAAGAGTACATTTCACACCAACTAAGAGTATATAATAAATGTCTTACTGCAAAAAATGACTATAGATACCATAATTACAGAGAAAGATTTACAAGGGAATGTCAGGTATGACTCCAAGACAATAATTTTGAAACATTAGAGAAAATAAATTATTTTCTAGGAAAGCTCTAATATAGATCCCCCATAATATAAAATCGTGATGACAGAAGAGATCAGAAAAGTAAAGATCTGGCATTAAAAAGGCACCAAGCTCACATGGTTTTATGTTGAGGGCTAGGTAACTTGTAAAGATTAGTTAACTCCTATCTGAAGTTAATCTAGAATTATAAAATGATGAAAATTATCTTCCTCATTTTATGGAGCCAGCATAGCCTTAAAATGTAATCTTATAAAAGTAATAAAAAATATAATTACAAGATTTGTTTCATGCATTAACATAAAATCTCAGTTATTTAAGAAAAAGATAATATCAAACCTAACCCAGCAGAGTATTAAAAGAATAATGATCCCATGAAGTAGACTTTATTTCAAGAATCAAAGAATGATTCAATATTAGAAATCTAACACTAGAATTTTTCATGCCAACAAATTAAAGGAAAGAAACCATATAATTGTTTCAAGTAAACCTAAATATATATGATAAAATTTGTTAGCTACTCTGTATAAAAACTCTGACTTAATAGGAGCAGATGAATATTGCTAAAACATGGTAAGGATGAATTACCCACAATCAATTAAAAGTACATTGATCTATGCTTGGTGCGTTGGCTCACACCTGTAATCCTAGCACTCTAGGAGGCTGAGGTGGGTGGATTTCTTGAGCTCAAGGATTCAAGAGCAGCCTGAGCAAGAGAGAGACCCCATCTCTAAAAATAGCCAGGTGTCATAGCAGGCACTTAGTCCCAGCTACTTGGGAGGAGGGAATATTGCTTGAGACCAAGACTTTGAGGTTGCTGTGAGCAACCTAACAAGAGCAAAAAAGTGAAACTCTGTCTCAGAAAAAGAAAAATAAGAGCAACAAAGTGAGCAACTCTAACAAGAGCAACAAAGTGAGAGTGTCTCAGAAAAAGAAAAAAAACAAAGACATTAATTGGTGAAATACTTGAAAGTACTTCCGTTAGTAATTAGAAACAACATAGAAATGTTAACTGGAATTGCTATCGTTTACCACTGACTTAAAGGTCCTTTATTCTTTAAATCTGTCACTGGGATTACTCTTTCAAGACAAGACAGGAATATGCAAACATACAGATGACAGCCACGAACATCAAGCAGGAAAACATGAGTTAGGTTTTTATGGAAGCAGCTGAGATGGAAGTGAGGTCTGACGGAGAGTGAACAGGGAGAGCAGGTAGATGTGGGGCAGGACTCAGGTTGAGCTATGCAAGACAGCATCCGGGACAGTGTCTTTGCGTGGACACCAACCTGGTGAGCAGAGGATCGCAAGAGTCAGAATGGTGGCTGGATGGAAAAAGCTATTTCTGCTTCAGGAGTGAGTAATGTGGCAAACTCTCCTCCTTCACTAGTAGTAAGATTGTCATAGTTGACACAAATAGTAAGTTCATCGAGGCAAGGAACTTCCTGCTTGGCCATCTGATTTTGCAGGGACAAGTCTTTGAATAATCTGTAACCAAGGCTTGGAAGGGTTCTACCCTTGCTCTGACTTCTTTAGTGTGCTGACATTTGAATACAGTATTTCAGATGTGTGGAGAATGTAGGAAGGGCCTACATTGGACCGTGGCCACACAGGTGACTGGATTGGAACTCATGGCTCCAATGTGCCACTTCTTTGCCTTCAAGTTTTAGAGCTGTGTTTTCTAACGGACCATTCATACCAGAATCCCTTAAGCTGTTTTTCAAAAACTGTGCCCTATTCCATTCCAGACATTCTGATTAAGATTACAAAAGGTGATTGAGAGCTGGAAATGTGAATTCTAAACAAATTTCTCAGGAGTTTCATAAACACCCTCAAGTTAGAGGCACTAAAGAAAAATAGCATAGCTAATGTGCTTAGAGTATTTTTTTCTTTAAAACGTTGATCCTTAACATACTATTTTTCTTGTGCTATTTTTGTGTGGCTTTTATTCACAAAAAGATTGATTTTTTTGATGCTAGGAGGGAGTCCAGTTGTGAAATATCCTGGGCCCCATACCAAATTTGAAGAGATGACTTGTAAATACTAACAATTGTCTATTCAGCTCACACTGCCATCTAGTGGAAGTTCTTTAAATAACAGCAAACTGTAGCGAGAACTTGAACCTTGGGAAGTTCACAGCTAGGCAATTCATGTCTGATTCAAATAAATCCACTTTGTGAATAGGTGTTTAAAGTATAAAATTCTTTCCTGATGATTAGTCTCACTGTTGGTGGACTATGGAATGGTAGACTAGGGAATTATATTACAAAGTTGCTTGGTAAATATATAGAGTTTATCTGTTGGCTCTTCTCCACCCCCCCACGTTGTATATTCTGTATCAATTAGTCCATTCTGGTCATGATTGGTTATAATTTGCTTAAAACATTATGAATATGAACCCTAGGCACTTTCCAAAAAATTTACCTTTAGTAAGGTAAATAAGTTTTTATTGAAATCTAATAAATTCTACAAGTAACTTAAAAATACATTCTATTAATTTAAAGAGAAAAATCTCATGATATTAGAAACATTTTGAGTGGGTATCTGCTACATTTTAATAAAATTGAAACATTTGAATCAATATTAACATTTACATATTTTATTCTTTTAATTTACTCTTTTAAAAAATATTATTCTCTGGGAGGCGCCTGTGGCTCAGTGAGTAGGGCGCCGGCCCCATATACCGAGGGTGGCGGGTTCAAACCCAGCGCCGGCCAAACTGCAACAAAAAATAACCGGGCGTTGTGGCGGGCGCCTGTAGTCCCAGCTACTTGGGAGGCTGAGGCAGAAGAATCGCCTAAGCCCAGGAATTGGAGGTTGCTGGAGTGACTCCACTGAACTCTACTGAGGG
>CAUYQV010117785.1:0-23375 GCA_963574575.1 Galagoides demidoff
AATTAAAATAAAATCGTTCTTCTTTAGGAAAAACTAGAAAAGCTGACATTTCATAAAGCAGTGCTTGTAGGTATTTTTGCTTTCTAGATATTTTACCATATCGCTCATGTACAATAAACAAGAGATACTGGAATCCAAACAGCTTTACAATATTTGCTGCTCCCACTTTTCCAGGATATTATTTGCATAAAGCAAGATACTAGAACTGTTTAGAAGAGACTAGATGAGGGACCTTGTGAGATGCTCGTTCACAGGCTGGTTTCCAGAAACCCAAAAAATATGGGATAGAAGATGAGAGGGTGCTGGGTGGCCGAAAGGGAGCTGAGCCTCAGGCCTGATGCTCCTTCAGACAGCAGAGGAGCATCTCTGAGGAGCCAGGAGCTTGACACCGTTCATGATGAAATAAAGCAAATTAGAGACACTCTGACACCCAGGACTTGAGTATTCTTTGCCTTTTACCTAAGTAACTTGAATTAAAACAACAAACTACTCCTGATAATAATGACAAAGAGGTTTTCTCTTATAATGTAGTGATTTCACTTTCTGAGCCCTATATATTAAAACCTGAATTAATAAATACTGACTGGATTTCAAAACCGCTTAGCATTTCCTCTTGATACATGAAGGAGGATCGGGCTCCACATTCAAAGAACTGATTGCCCTGGTGCAGAATTCACAACCTAAGGGGACAAAACATAAGGAATGTTCTGGAACTTTCAAAGAAATATATGGATTCTCCTAGAAGGAGATGGGATACCTCAGAGCAAGGCAAAATAGATGTCTCACAAGCCTTCCTCTGCCTTTGTTGTGGGCTCAAATGTAGCATCGGCTCTCATGGATGTGGAATCACTTTCCAGAGTCAGCCAACATTGTTAGCTGCTTTTAACTTGATCCTGGTGTTGATTCTTTTTCCTTGGACAGGTTATAAGGCTTTCTGCCCTACCTCCAGCCTTGGCTTCCAGGCCTTTGTATAATATTCCAACATCTGTAAAGGATGATCTTTCATTTTATTCATAGCTTGTATTATCCACAATCTATTTATTAAGTGCCCTATTCACAAAGAGCTATGGCCTGCTTTGGGAAGATAGGAATAACTTGAGTGTCTTGGCCTTTTCTGTCCCCCACAGATGAGTAACTTATAAATTTATGTGGCTCCCAGTTCTCGCTGTACAGGAAGTATGACACCAGCTGCTTTTCTGAGGGTGCCAGCTGCTTCCACTCCTGGAGGAAGACAAAAGGATCCCAAGCAGGTAGAGGTCACACGGCCAGAGAGCACACAAGGGGGAGGGATGTGCCAGGCTCTTTATAACAAGCAGCTCTCATGGGACTTAAGAGAGCAAGAACCCAGTCATTGCCTGGAGGACGGTATGTTTGGACAGGTCAAGCCTTTCATGAGGCACCTGCCCCCATGACCAAACACCTGAGTGAGGCCTCACCTCCAACATGGGGATCAACTTCAACATGAGGTTTGGAAGGACAAGCGTTCAACCCTTAGCAATGCCCATTCCTCTCAAGAAGTTTGTGGTCTAATAAGTACTTGTACCACCATGTATAAAAATACAATTCAAGGGAGGAAATAATAAATCTCTATGAAGAAGTGATAGAGAAAGCCAAAGGATGGGGAGGGCTACACAAAATGCCTCCGTGGGCAGTGATAGAATCAGTGACGGCCGTCCCCCCGGCATGCCCTTTCACAGAAGACTCTACGCCCAGGCCAAACTATGCCACCTATGCCCGACACAGGCATTGGCTGAGGCATGAGCATGTTGGGGGACGGGGAAGGTCATCTCCCCAGGGCTGGCCAGTTAGAGATAACTGGGAATTCTGGGACAAAGGTGTTTTCTCCTCTTTGGGAAAGAAGGACATGCAGCTCCCCAGCCGCGGGCAGTCACGTTCAAGTGCAGAAGAACCTCCCAGGAAGCTGTCGGATAAACACAGAGGAGGGGGCCGAGGGCGGTGCCACCGTGACGCCTGCGTCACACGTGCAGTGCTCCGTTCTTCCAGCCCCTCATCTGCTCAGTTATTTAAGGCAGGGCTAGGAACACTTTGTCTATAAAGGGTCAGTTGTTAAATATTTTTGGCCTTGCACATCACACCATCTCTGGTACGACGACTCCACTCCACTAATGCCCTGGGAAAGCAGTCGTAGAAACCATATAAGAGAATGTATGTGGTTTGCTTCAGTAGAATTTCACTGATGAACACTGTGATCTGAATGGCACATAATTGGTATGAGCCTTGAAATATTATTTGTCGTTTGATTTTTCTCACTAAACAACTACTTTTATAAAAAATATAAAAGTCATTTTTAGGTTATGCATTTTACAAAAACAGGCCACAGACCCACTTTGTGCTACAGACCACAGTTTGCTGACCCTGGATTTAAGCCGTAAATTCTGGCTATTGGGGGGCGAGGGGGGGAAGGACAATGTGCTCCACCCTCACCATCTACAAGGTCCTCACGGATGATGGAGACTTTATTTGAAAGGAACGTTTAAACACAGTTTCTGGAACAGGATTTCGGCCTGGAAAGTGAGCGTGAAAAGACTGAAAGGGCAGAGACGAGGCTCTCTCTGCAGAAGTTACGTGTGTTTCCTGGGGGACAAAATGCATATGCCTGTCAATAAAGGGTACAAACCACATGACCATAAAATGTGGGACATCTTCGAGTCCCATATGTTCTGCAGGAAATTTAGTGTCCATTAGTGTATGGAAAGTTCTTTTTTTTTTTTTTTTTGAGACAGATTCTCACTATGTCACCTTGGGTAGAGTGCCATGGAGTTACAGCTCACAGCAACCTCAAACTCTTAGACTTAAATGATTCTCTTGCCTCAGCTTCCCAAGTAGCTGGGACTACAGGGGCCCACCACAACACCCAGCTATATTTTTGTTATTGTTGTCATTGTTGTTTAGCAGGCCCTGACCGGGTTTGAACCCACCAGTCCCAGTGCAAGTGGCCAGTGCCCTCACCACTGAGCTACTAGCGCCCAGCCCAGTATACAGAAAGTTCTGAGATGGAAGAAACAATCTATGTAACTTTAACTCAGCATTTTCAAAGCTTATTTGTTCATGAAACAACATCTCTGTGGCCTGGGAATACCAATTTAAATAACTCACCAGCAAGCAGTATGTTTAGACAGGTCAAGTGGGGACATTGACAGTTTCCATTTAAATAAGAGAAGCGTTTATCTAGACATCAGCAGAGCTGACAGTGTGTGTGCCCTGGCTGGATAGGAGGTTATCACAGAGCTTCACTTAGGAGATAAAGACAGCACGGACTCGATAAACCAGTGTTGAACTGGAAATGAAAGGGGCAAGATCGGATCTGGGGGACGTGGTGGAGAGAGTGCTCAGAGGAACCCAGATCCACAGTCCAGGAGACTGAACACAGGAAGAGGGACATATTTTAGGAGATAGCTTCAGATTTGCTGCACTGACTGAGATACTGATCAGGTAGCTGGAGCACCTGGCTGACCTCCAGAAGAAAAGCCAGGAGGGGTGACAGAAATTTCACCTGCTCCTACCTGGAGATGGCAGTTAAAAACACACAACTGCATGCAGTCACCAGCAAGGAGTAGAAAGGACAGGAGGACGGGCTGCCAACATACAGAAGCCTTTGGGGAACACTCATGTCTCTGGTGGAAGGAAGACAGATCTGGTGATTTGGGCAGGAAAAAAAGCCACGAAAGCCGTAATTGCATGAGTCACAAGGGACGGTTCAGGGAGAAATTGGTCCACCATATCAACAGTGGGGGAAGGAATGAGGCAGGATGAGAAGGGTGCCTCTCTGTAACCTTCTGAGAGGAATTCTGCGGGCAGCCGGGGTGGAAGCTGAATGGCAAGGAAAGGAAACGTGGGTGGGTGGTGAGAGAAGACTCACTCTGGGAGCCAGAGTTTGACTGTTTCTTTTAGGAATTTAGCAATGACAGCGTCAGAAGGAATTCCAGGGACATTTGAGAAGAAAGGATTTCATGGGAGAAGCTTTAAGAAAAGGGAAATGAGGTGAGGTAGAGAGTGGAAGGTGGGAGGGAGGTCGGGAAGGTGCTCAGGAAGTCTGGTGGGGGGGGAGGACGGGCCCAGCAGAGCTGTTCCCTGGACAGGGAGCAGCGAAGAGGGAAGAGAGAGCAGACGGGTGGAGAAGGGCTCTGTGGGAGGGGATGCCATCAAATGCCCTCACCTCTCCATGAGACAGGGCGTGAGGCACTCTCCCCAGTGGAAGGGGCGGCCATGGGTAAACTCATCTCATATCTGCAGGTGTTAGAGCACGGCCGTCTTTCTCCCTGCCTGTGCAAGGGGGACAGAGACCCAAAGGTACATCCCACAAGGCATGACAAATGCAAACAGGCTTGCTACATAGTAAATGTTGCTACATAGTAAATGCTCAATAAGTTAATAAGTTAGTTTCTATCCTTCCCCCTGTCTTTCTTCTCTTTCTTTCTTCCCCCTTCCTGCATTCCTTTCCTCTCCCTTCCTTCCTTTTCCCTCTGTTCTTCATTCTTTCCTTCCACAAAGAGGAACGGCTTGGGAACAGGCGCTGTTGGCCATGTTACAGGGAGTGAATTGGTGACTCAGTCTTTCTCCAACTCACAGCCTCAAACCCACACCACCACTCAAGTGTCCCATTGCCTGCTCCTTATATTTCCTGCATATTTACCAAAAGCTTTTTTTTCTAGTTCAGTTTCATAAGTGAAATTTCACAATTTAAAGGCTGCCAGTGCTTAACTACATCATAAGCACCCTGCTGCCTTTGGGAGGAATCCCAATAAAATGTTCCAGGCAAATTAAAATCCATTCTCTTTCTAAAGACTTTCAGCAAAGGTCTATTAATAATTCATTCTGGTCTTTAATAAATGTCTATGTTAAAAAATCGTTTCTATAGATCCTGGAAATCCCTCGTGCCACCATGAGAGTGGGCGTCTGAGGAGCTGTGGCTAATTACCACAGGTACTGGTTTCTACTGAGATCATCTTGCCAATCATTATTTATCAAATGTGTGACCGGTGCACAGATCAAGCTGGGTCCTTTTCTGAAATAACTTTCTGTTTCTTCTCTTTCAACAAAAGTATTGATACACTGTCACACATGGCTCCGAAACTCTGTGTAAGTCTGCGTGAAATTCTCACACACACCTCCGTTCGACACCCCACCCCGCAGAAGAAAGCCCCCAGAGTTTAAGAGTCAGTGGCTCTTTGGCATAATTCTAGGTGATGAAGAGGCAAAATGTCAATTTTCAGATTTACTCGACATTCACTGCTTGCTGAATCCGTTACTGCTCACTGGGGCTACTCCAAAGTCCTTCTCCATATATAATCAAGCAGTGAATAAAACAAGAAAATGAATTATTCTGTAGAATTCAGCCCAGCTTGGGATAGTATCAGTTCTTTTTCTGGAGGCAAAGGATTAGACACATGTTGCTTAAACGTTGGCAATAATTTGGGCTACCATCTGCAGGGAGCTGGGACACAATCGGGCAAAAGGTAACCCCTCTCTGCACTGGGTGGGTCAGGAACCAGTCCACCGACATCCTGGGTTTTGCCTGACTCCTGCACAATGAGCACCTGCTTTTTGGCCATCACACCCGGCAGCATTCCTGTCATGATCACAAAACCCCCTCAACTTCCTCCTAAAGCCGCACCTTCTTCTTGTGTCCCAAGCACTCCTGCCACTGAGGTTCTCTGGGCTCTCTGTGCCCAGCCACACTGTCTCAAGCAGATCTCTGTATTAGTCCACATACTGCATTTCTAATGGGCTCCCAGGTGACGGCCACACTACCAAACTCAGGTGCAGGTGTGGAGACGCAAGCCTCCAGGTGCTCCCGCCAGCCCACGCCATCTGAAATATGTATTTCAGACACAGGCCATTGAGACACGCTTTTAGGGGCTTTCACATGAGTGACATACATCTCAACCTTCATGCTGCGAACTTAGCATCACATAAATCATCTGAGATACTCTAGGACTGTGATGTTCAGGGCTAACTACATGTTATTGTGCTTTGATAAGCAAAAGGAGGGAGGAAGACCCTGAGAATACAAATGGCCAGCCACACTCCTATGAATAATTAAATTAAAGCAGAGTACCAGGGGGTGAAATACAGACCTCTCGCCAGCTGAAAGCACCCAGGTGACTCTGTGTGCAGTCAAGGTCATGATCCACTGCCCTGGCACCTCATTTAAAGCTTGTTCACAATTTGGCAGGTATTAATACTACACCGCTATGTCAGATGTTAAAAACAAAGTAATTTCCAAAGTTAGCTACCCTAAACACCCAGAAATTGATAAACTTTTTCTTAATAATTCCCACTGATGCTTTTTCCAAAAATTGTCTTCACTGACAACTGAACCAGGAACATTTTTGCCTGGAAATCTCAATATCTAGTTTTGCTGCCACCTTTGTGTTGAATGAAATAAGTAAATGGAATTGCAATTACGGGCTTGCTTCTTTATTTTAATCTTGCAATTTTCTATTTCTTAACATTATTTGAAAATTCTTTGCCCTCCTCAGAAGAAGGATACTAATTCTAAATGGATTTCACTGAGAATGGGTTTGAGTGTACACTTCAGAATGCTTCCCTGAGCGATCCCAGGAGGACGTTTTGTAGATGACTAAGTGTATTGATCCTGTTATCTTCTTAAGTGGAGGCAGGACCCTTTAAGTGAACTGTCACAGAGATGAAGGCAATTAGAACAAAAGGACCAGTCACCATTCAGCCGTCAGAGCTTGAGGACAAGAGCAACCTTTAGCTTTCCTGGTGCAGCAGGAAGAAGGGTAGCCAGAGAGATGAAGGGCCGTGGCAGGCAGCGACCCTGCAGTTCTCCTCTGAGGTACACGCCCGCGAGATCTGAAGACTCACATGAGAACACGCACACTGACGGGGCAGAGTCACCGTGGCCAAAAGGCCCCGCAACAGGTGAATCAAGAACTCCAGGACGTACTCATGACGCTGTGTAACAGACAATGCTGAGTCACTCAGCCTCATGAAGGATTGAGGTTCGAGACACATTACGATGTAGATGAACCTTGAAAACAGTACGTGAAGTGAAAGAAGCCAGAAAGACAAGGTTACACAGTGTGTGCTTCCATTTATATGAGATATCCAGGTAAATAAATCAAAGGAGACAGGATGCAGATTGGAGGTTCCCGGGGGCTGGGGGAGGAGGAGGGAATAGAAAGCAAATGTTTAACGAGTAAAGGGTTAACTTTGGAGTGATAGGAATGTTCTGGAACTAAATAAGATGAATGTGCTAAATGCCGCCAGAGCATTCATTTCAAAATGGCTAATATCATCCTGTGAACTGCAGTGAGTTTCTTCAGTATGGCAGATATTTGGTAGACCTGATGGTAATAAGGCTATGGAGAAAGTCAGTCCGGGAAGAAAGGCGGCCAAGGCCGTGAAAGGAATGCTTTAAACACGGGGTCAGGGAAAGACATCTCTGAAGAGCTGAGTTTGAGCAAATCCTAAGTGGCCAGGGAGGGGACCACAAGGATCTTGCAAAGACCACTGCAGGCAGAAGGAAGCAGGAGCACACAGCACCCAGCCCAGAGTGCACAGTGCCTGGCCTGGGGTGTCCTAAGTGTCAGGGCATCTGCACAGCAGCCGTCTAGGGCTAGGGAATCCACCTGGCTCCTAGGGGCTCAGGAGACTTGAAGACTCTTGGGCTGGGAACCAAGGCATGAAGCTTGCAGAGGTGGGTATAGGGGGGGCAATATGAGAAATAAACTAAATTGTAAAGCAGTGGATTTTAAATTGGGCAATGACATTTTTGTAGTAATTAAAACTTAGGAACTATTTTAATAATAACCTAATAATTCTAAAAACAGCATAATTACATTATAAGAGCTTTGACATATATTGTTAATTTACCATGTTTAGTGGAACTCAATCTCTCAGGGCAAAACACTGCGGCTGGGGCCTCCCAGATGCCCCCCAGGGGGTATCCCCCCACCCCCACCGTGCCTACATGGAAGCCCCGTGCAGTAGGAATCATGGCCCTGGAACTGCCGAGCTTGTGTGCTGGGGGTCTTGCTGGTCAGGCACCAGGAGCAGGGTCCTCAGGGGAGGGAGTGCAGACTTTGGAGTGGGAAGACCCAGGCTCAGCAGGTCCACACACTCACTCATCTGTCTGCCCTTGAGCATATGATCACGCCCCATGGAGCTCCAGATACCCTTTCTATAAATTAAAGCTGTGTGTCACCACACACGTGCAGATATACACACACAGACATGCTGAGATCCCGTGTCCACCCAAGGCAAACCCTCAGTGAGTGTTGAGGATGGCTCCTCCTACCTGACCTCCTGGCTCCTCCTACCTGCCTCCTGGCTCCTCCTACCTGCCTCCCGGCTCCTCCTACCTGGCCTCCTGGCTCCTCCTACCTGGCCTCCTGGCTCCTCCATCCCTCTCTCTTCTGTTACCATCCCTGACTCTTCCATTCCTCCTCCTCCTCAGAGGCTCCCGCACCAGGGACCTCTGCCCCATGCTGCTCTGGGTGGAGGCAGTTCTCTGGCCCCACCTCCTCCTACAGCGGGTCGGAGTCTCTGATGGTAGGGGCATCCCTGGGGCTTCTATGCTGGGCTCCCTGGGGAGGCTGGTAGAACCTGCTGGCCAGACTGGGCAGCCCTTCCTATGGCCTCAAATCCTAGTTGCCTTCTCACTCCCTGGGGTTATACAGAGATCACATCGAGGAGCCTCCTAGAACTTGCTGTTGTAACAATGACAACATCACAAAGCAATAAGCAGAAAGTTCCCAGCACAAGGAGCCAGAGAAAGGACCCTTCCCCCAGACTGTGTGGCACTGGGGAGGTGGCAGGACAGTGAGCAGTCCCTGGTGGTCAAAGCAGGTCTAGGCTGAGTGGCTCATAGATGTGTGTGCCATTTGTGAGACACTTGGTAGGTTTGCCATCAAAGTAAAGAGGTCCTTTGAGTGTCTCTGAGCTACAACAAATAGGTAAGGCATTGCCCCAGAGGCTGCTCAGGTCAAGGGGGCCCTCTCCGTGCGGGTGGTCTCTGGAGCCTCTCACCCAACTCTGTGCTCCACGTGATGGAGAGGCCTCGAGTTAGCCAGCTGCCCGCCCCAACCCCACCCTGCAGCCCACCCCGCACCTTCCTGGAAGCCACATTTCTCTGCCCTTCATGGCTCAGCTCCCATAAAACCTTCCTTCCATAAGTTATTTTAAACCCCACTCCTAAGATGCCAACAGCCCAGGCCAAGTGTATTTCACTTCATCGTTGATTTACATTGTTCTCCAGTTGTTTCCTTCAAATGTAATAATTTTCTGAATCCAGGACCCACAACTCATGTTTCTTTGCTGAGCACAGAGTTATTCTTGTGCACAAAAATAGCACTGAAAGAGAAATCCTTTCTAAGCTTCACTATAACCTGTGGAGGGCAGATAATTACGGCAGCAGAAACTCATCACAGGCTGTTTCTGAATAAGGTCTACCGTACTCACTCCCCAGACCTACACATGCTACTCCTCGGCTTTAAATGCCACCTGGACGTCCCCGACACCCTCCTGGGAACCTCGCTATCAGCCGTCTAGCAGACAATCCAACTTAAATGTCCCAAACAGAACTGACTTCCCCTCTGCACATCCACCCACTCCTAAATTGGCCTTTCCTCCAGTTTCTCCAAGTTAGCAAATCTAATCTCCTTCATGCATCATAAAGCCTTGGAGTTGTCCTCACTCCCCTCTCCCTCTCGCTCGTCCTCCTTACCCAACCCAGGTCTTTATTTCTGAACCCAGGCCACCATCTCTCCCCACCTGCAGTGTCCAGCCTCTTGCCTGGTTCCCTGCAATTGTCACTTACCCCTGACGTCTATTCTTCACACAGCCACCAGAGTCATTTTCCTTTTTCTTTTTCTAATTTTCAGATATTAGGGGGTTCACATGTTCTGTTTACACATGTTGTTTTTGTACAGATTGAGTCAAAGTTGTAAGTGTGTCCTTCATCCTCCTGGTGTGCCCTGTACTCAATAGATGTGAATTTATCCATTTCCCCATCCCCATGCCAGCCCCATTGTCCTTGAGATTTACATCCTTAGGTGCACTTGAGTACTGGTTCCAATTCGGTATTGAGTACAAGTGTTTGCCTCTCCATTCTTGTGATGTTTCACTTAGAAGAATGGTTTTCCATTCCACCTAGATTACCACAAAAAGTACTAGGTCACCACTTTTTGTGGCTGAGTAATACTCCATTATAAGCATATGCCACATTTTATTAATTCATTCATGTATTGGTGGGTACTTGGGTTGTTTCCAAGTCTTTTCTACTGTGAATTGTGGTACAATAAACATTTAAGTGCAGTTCTCCTTTTTATAAAATGACTTTTTTCCCTTTGGGTGTACCCAGCAGGGGGATTGCAGGATCAAAAGTGGGTCTACTTTAAGTTCTTCAAGGTATCTCTATACAATGTTCTGTAGAGGTTGCATTAGTTTGCAGTCCCACCAACAGTGTGTCTGAGTTTCTTTCTCTCCACATCCACACCAGCATCTGTTGTTTTGGTACTTTTTAATATAAACCCCCCTCACTACAATTAGGTGATATCTCAGCATGATTTTGACTTGCATGTCCCTAGTGATTAGAGACATTGAGCATTTTTTTCATTAGTTTTTCAGCCATTAGTGTATTTTCATTTGAAAAATTTCTGTTCATGTTCTTTGGCCACTTTTAATGGGGTTATTAAGGTTTTTTTCTTGCTGGTTTGCTTAAGTTCTTTATAGGTTCTGGTTATCAGTCCTTTGTCAGGTGTATAGTGTGCAAATATTTTCTCCCATTCTGTGGGTTGTCTATTTGCTCTTTTGATTGTGTCCTTGGCAGTGCAGAAGCTTTTTAACTTAATCGGGACTGATTTACCTAAGTTTGTTGCTGCTGTGATTGCTTTTAGGGTCTTGCTCATTGAAAGGATCATAACAAAAACAAAGACCATCTTATCCTTTCAATTGATAAGGAAAAGGCATTTGACAAAATTCAACACCCTTTCATGGTAAGATTGCTTGACAAAATTGATATAGAGGGGACATTCCTCAAAATTACAAAGGCAATATATGACAATCCTACAGCAAACACCATACTGAACAGGGAAGAATTGGAAGCATTCCCACTTAGAACCAGAACAAGACAAGGTTGCCCACTGTTACCACCTTTATTCCCTGTAGTGCTGGAAGTTCTTATCAGAGCAATGAGGCAAATAAGGAAATCGAAGGGGTCAAAACGGGGAAAGAAGAGATCAGACTGTTGGTCTGTGGAGTCATGATCTAGTGTGGAGTCAGATCCAGCTCACCTTCCATGACTTCCCATCGGCTTCCCAGGGAAAGCTGCAGTACTCTCTGAGGCCTCAGGGCCCTGCACATGTGGCCTCTGGTCCCTTTCTAACTGGATTTATTGCTTCCCCCAGCTTGCTGGGCTCTGGCCAGGCTGACCTCCCCTTTCCTTAAAAGCAGCAAGCACATGCTCTCCTCCTGCTGCTCCTGACACAGAATGACCCTAGGTAGATCCATCCCCCCAGCCCCCCCACCCTCCTACCTCCCCACCCCCTGCTTCTCATATTCCTACCCATCCTTGCTCACATGACAATAAATGAAATTTTAAAAGCTGCTGGTATCTCCCCAATACTTTTAAGACTTAAGAAGAATGTGACTGTGATTTAGTCACATACAATTACAGCTTCTGTTTCTCAAATTATAGATTAACTTGCTTTCTTATTTGTTCTATATAATGGCCAGGGGAAAATTGAATGACATCAGAAACAACAGCCTCCTGCCTTCTGAATTAATGACCCTGGTTATAGATTAACTTCCCCTTTGTTGCCCTGCTTTGCTTAGACCAGATGATAAAAAACCCATTGATTATTCTGCCCTCTGAAAAAAAGGTCAAATGCAACCTTTCCAAAAAGAAACACTACCTATAACCAAACTGTTATAAATATGCACCAATCTTGTATGAAAAACATTGTAATCCTGATTTTTAAAAGCTCTTGTATCTCTGCCTATATAAATGAAGCCATTGGTGTTTGAGGGTGGGCTGATCTCAAACTCTGTGCTTGAATAAACTCTGTTTAAATGAGACTCTGACTCTTAATCATGTCAGGTCGACACTCACTTCCACAGCCGCGTCACTGCCTGGCACTGCACATACTGTGCTTGTCTCTATCGTGTCTCAGCCTATGTCTATGTTAACATGTACATGTGTGCATGTCTGCATCTATGCACATATATGCACGTGTATTTATTATTATACAGAGGGTGCCAAAAAATGTATGCACTTTAAGAAAGGAAAAACATGTGTTACATTTGTAGTACTCAAATCACATTTGACTTCTGCAATTACAAGAGGTGCTTAACCTTAGTTGTATTAATCTTTTGTTAACGTATATTGAGTATTACAATTCTAACACAGTTTTTTCCTTTCTTAAAACGTGCATATGTTTTTTGGCACCCTCTATATCTGCATATACTGTATATATTACATATGTCTGTTGTCTTTCTGTTCCCTTTAAAATGCAAACTCCATGAAGAAACTTCTTTTTTGTCTTTAATATTCTATCCTCAGTGCTTAGGTTCTAGGACACAGCAGCCTCTCAGTAAAAGTTGGAGAGATAGAGAAGGAGACGGGGAAGAGAGCAAAAAAGGCAGAGAAGGAAAGAAAGAAAAGCATAAAAGAAAGACGGAAAGAAGACAGCTTCTGTTTTCAGCCTGTAGTTACTTTGACATCCCCAATAATTAGCACGAAAACTGGTTGCTTTTATGATGTCAGAGAAAGATATTTCCTACAGATAGCCAAGATGAAAGGGTATTTTGAATGGATAGCAAGTTTCTAGAGTGGCAATTAGGAGAAAATGTTAGGAAATCATTTGGAGGGATGTTCTATTTGATGGGAGAAATTTCAGTTTGAACAGATGGATATGAACTGTCTGAGGCTAAAAAGCACCGAAGAATGAGGAACAATTAGCAAATGTGTAAGTGGTAAGTGGCTTGAAACCCATGACAGACATTCACAAACGGGCACCAGGGAAAGACAAAGGACTCCCTGTGAAAAGGGTGATGGCAACACCTTGCACCCCTCCTACAGAAAGCCTTCACCCGAAGCTGGTGATTGAGCTGCTTCGTAAACACCGCCTGTAATGGCATTATTGTGTACAGCCCATTTGGAAGCTTCTGGAGCAGAGGCAGGAGGCGCATTTGGGTGGCAAGTGGGTTAGCATTCATTGCAGGCCTCCCCAGCCACACTTGCTCTTTGGAAACAATGGCCTTGTTCTAGGGCGGCTGTTCCCTGAGATAAATTACCCACATTTGCCTAAGGTATTTTGGCTTCCGGCAGTTAGATATTCACAAGTATCACCTGGTGCCCAGAAAGACAGCGCTGTCTGCTGTGTCTTACAAACTTTACATTTTCTTTGCTTCCAAGTTCAATTAAAACATTTTTCTCCAGTGAAATCCATTGATTTACTATAATATATGCCTAAAACTCGGGGTATAGCTGATTTATAAAGCTCACTATCCTGTTTATGAACAAAAGAAGCCGTAAAGTACTGACAGACTCCACTGGCAGATCCTTGTGCTCATATCATGGGAGACTTGGAGACTTTCTTTTTTTTTTTTTTTAATTTTCTCCCTAACTCCTTTCAAAATTACCGGCATAGTGGTGTAATCGATCATGTAATGTGTGTCATCATAAAAGGAACTGGGAGAAAAATACATCCTTCTTAAAATCACAGAGAACTTTAAAATGCAGTGATTTTAAATTTAAAAAGAAATGAACTCTCTCTGCCCTTCCAAGGCAAAGTTAATTCTACAAGCTGCCAGGAGTGTGACCATGTCCCCAGCAGGGAGACCTGCTGCCATGAAAGGACAGACTGACACTTCCGTTCCCAGGGAGCCTGAGCCTGACAGCCATGACGTGGAAGGGGAGGTCCACCAGCCCTACTGACTGTGTCCAAACAGCGACCCCACACCAGGAGCCTTGCAGAGGCCTGGAAGGTCAGTGGATAGGTGTTCCCTGCCACAGAGGGTATGGAAGGATTTCTCTTTTCATTTCTTTTAAAGAAACCAGAAACTCAGAGAGCTTTTACGACGTATCTGAAACCAAATGCTTTCTGAATTCTGAGAGCTTTGACCTGGGTGGGGGACTCTCCTGCCTGCTCATTTTGGCGAAGGCCACAACTCCACACCTCGGGTAGGGTGAACTTTCCAAGGAAGCAGGACATACAAGAAGTGAACACGACCATTTTCATTCCTACCTCACGTAGTTAACTTTCCCTCTTCATCTTGACCCTGAAAGACTCTGTCACGTTCTTCAAGTATGACAGTGAGCGGAAAGAGGGAGCAGTTCAGCAGTGACTGAGTGTCACAGGAGCGGAGGCCAGATGGCACGGGTGATGAGGAAAGGGGACGGCCCAGAAGGGAGAAGCTTCTCGGGCCCCACAGTGTGTGCCCTGCCCTGGACACGTCATGCGTGAGGTCTACTGTCACCGTGGCCAACCAAATGGCTTCCTTATCCCTAGAAACCCAGCTATATCTACCCCTCACCCACTGTCCTTCTCCCATGCCTCCCAGGCCTTCCACCCACCCAACGGGACCAGAAGGCACCTCACACCACTGCCACTCTGCTCACCAACCATGCCATGCCTTATTGAGCTGCCAACTTTTCTAAAGACAGGGACTCGTCCCTCCACATGGGCTAGAAGAAGCAGGAAGGTAATATTTTGTCCTTTATGGGTTTATGCTCCTGGGTCATCCAAGAAGCAAGGCTGCTGGCTGGTTTACACTGAGCAATGTTCTCTTGCTTTTCTCTGCATGGCATATAACTTTGCTCAGAGCCCTGACCTTTCCTCACCCCATCGTCCCACAGGCAACCCACATCTAACTGAGTGGTAAGGTGTGTGCGCACTCACCAGCAATCTGATAGCACCTCCCTACTCCTGCCACGCTGTGCAGGGCAAGGGGAACTCTGCTGTAAATGGAGCCTGGTGCCAGAGGCTGTGGAGAGCAGAGGGCCCACAGGCTATTTCCCCCTTTGAGAGTAGCTGTCAGATCTGGGCTGAGTGCCAGGTCTGCCCTGACCACCCTGAGACCACAGGTCCCCTTCCCAGCCCAGCCCCCTCCATCCCAAGCCCTGCTCCTGATCCTAGAGCTGCTATGTGGCTACACTTTGTCTATGATCTGGTGTCCTCCAAGCTCCGAGCTCTCCTTGAGCCCAGGTCTCTTCCTGGGCCCCATCTGCTGCACTCACTGCTCTGCCCCTGAGTGCTCCCCGGCCCTGCACTCACCCTGACGTCTGCAAATCGCTGACTGAGCCTGCCTTAGCTGCTCTCAGCTGTGCTGCTCTGAACCTGCACTGCCACATCTCTGGCCACCGACACTCTGGGGGCCACCCAGCTCCTGTCTTATGCCCTAGGTAACCCCCCCCCCCAGTTTGAGCCTGCTCCAGCTAAGCCCCAGGGAGAACAGAGGACTCAAGACACTTAGAATTTCTGTGTCACATCGTAAACAAACAAAGCAAGCGATAAACATAAGCAAAGGAGTCAGCAACCCAATCCTCCTGGATAATGAGACGACTAGCAGATACCTGAGAGGACCTTGCACCACCTTTCCTCATACCCACACTGCCAAATTGGCTTCTCTGCTAGAATCGCAGTCTTTTTAATGTTTTGTGTTATTAGTTAGAACCGTTGACATAAGTAGCATTTTGTTATGACATGCTATTTTTAAGACTGACCCCTCAGGCTTTGTTTATCACAAAGTTATAAAATCTCTCTCTCCTTTTCTGAAGTCCTCCCTGCACAGACCCACATTCCTCTCATTTCCTCTCCACTGGGGCTCAGGTGCACACAGGCAACTGTGCGTGAGGCATACACATCGCCCATCACACCAAAAGAGAACTTCTCCTTCTCAGAGCATGAAGCAGCTGAGGGCATCCTGGCAAGGGCCTCCTGAGTACACTGAACGTGACTTAGGAGAGAAATGGTGCCTACCAATCACACATCACCAAAAAAACACTCACAGGACAACACCCACTGAGCACAGGCTGGTGGGGATAAAAATACAACTGAGTCCAACCCAGGACTCAGAAGAGGTGCAGCTCACAGCAAACTCTCGAAGAAAAGAAAGTATGGCCATTTGGACGTGGAGGAAGGAACAGGGAAGGGCCGGGGGAAGCCCAGAAATGCTGCTCTGTAGCGGGATGCGCAGGAGGCCAGGGGCACCCCCTGTGGGGCGCGTCACCACACAACGGCATCAGATGGGCCAGAGCACCAGGCGTGGAGGACTCACAGCTCCACCTGGACTAAGGTGGCAAGGAGGCGTCCAGACCCTGCAGCTGGAAAAGGCAGGTCCTCGCCAAGGGCGCAGGCCCAGGGGCAGCTGGGGAGATAACACCCGCAGGAGTCTCATCACCTTCGGTTCCGAAATCTGTAGAAGCAGAGACTACACCAGAAAGACCTACAGGAGATGTGTGTCACGAATCAGACTCAGAATTCTCCAATGAAAATGCTTTTCAAGCCATGAGTGGTTTGAACTATGTTACAAGAGTGAAAATGAGTCCACTTTGTATCGCAAGTCCGACTCTTGAGTATTCTTCACAGTCCCAAGGTCACCCACTGTTCATGGATTCGTCTACTCTGTGGGCCAACCTGTGACCTCAGAGGATGTTCCCCTTAAAATAATACTTGCCTTTGCCTGTTCCATGACCCCAGGCTTGTAAATGTTTGATGTTAAAACCATGTTTCACTTTATGACCTGATTCTTACGGAAATCTCCCTGAGCACTGGGACAGAGCATCCCTTACCTGAGAAGGGTTACAAGAATCTACCAGAACATAAAAAAGGAGGAAATATATGAGTCGGGAACCACCACTTCTGTGCCCAGCTCAGAATTGAGAAATCACAGGTGGAAGCTGAAAATGTGAAGCTCTTCTCCCCGCGACTCGTGTCTCTCCCCAGGAACTCTGCTCTCCCTGTCTCTCCCTGGGACCCATGCTGTCCCCGTGTCTCTCCTCAGGACCCATGCTGTCCCCCTGTCTCTCCCCAGGACCCATGCTGTCCCCCGTCTCTCCCTGGGACCCAAGCTGTCCCCGTGTCTCTCCCCAGGACCCATGCTGTCCCCGGGACCCGTGCTCTCCTCATATCTCTCCTCAGGACCCATGCTGTCCCCCTGTCTCTCCCCGGGACCCATGCTGTCCCCCTGTCTCTCCCCAGGACCCATGCTGTCCCCCTATCTCTCCCCGGGATCCATGCTGTCCCCCTGTCTCTCCTCGGGACCCATGCTGTCCCCCTGTCCCTCCTCAGGACCCATGCTCTCCCTGTGTCTCTCCTCAGGACCCATGCTGTCCCCTTGTCACTCCTCAGGACCCATGCTCTCCCCCTGTCTCTCCTCGGGACCCATGCTCTCCCCCTGTCACTCCTCAGGACCCATGCTCTCCCTGTGTCTCTCCTCGGGACCCATGCTCTCCCCCTGTCACTCCTCAGGACCCATGCTCTCCCCGTGTCTCTCCTCGGGACCCATGCTCTCCCCCTGTCTCTCCTCGGGACCCATGCTGTCCCCGTGTCTCTCCCCAGGACCCATGCTCTTCCCGTGTCTTTCCTCAGGACCCATGCTGTCCCCCTGTCCCTCCCCATGACTCATGTGTCTCCCTGCGATTCATGTCTTTCCCTACAACCCATGTCTCTCCCCGTGACTTGTGTCTCTCCCTGTGACCTATGTCTCTCCCAACAACCCATGACTCTCCCCATGACTCATGTCTTTCCAGGCTCAGGCTCTGAGCACCAGCCTGGTGACAGTGCAGCCATCTGATCACAGGGAGTGAGCATCCCTGGCTAGGGCCTAGATTCCACTCCACCTGCTGTGAACACCCTGCCCTTCCCTCCTGTACCATCTGATTTAAAGTAAGGACAAGCTTCTCTTTCAAGAATCTGGTCCCTGATGGGAACCACCAGTATCAAGAACCCTTAGCAGGATCTTACTCACCCTCACTCCTTCACACCCAGAGAGGACACGGCGCTAGCTCACCCTTTCTCAGAAGACTCAAGTCCTCACTCCCCATACCCTGTTCCCTTCTCCCCAACAAAGGAGGTTCACCTCTCCAGGTGGCTGGGAGTAAAGTCATCAGGATGCCTGCCTCTGATGTTTGGTCAGAGAGTGTCCCAGAGCTGAGTGCCTAGGAGGAGTGGCAGAACTGTGTTGTGATTAGCCTTGGGGAGATTCTGAACACACCCAGTTTGAGAATTTCTGTACACCAGGAGTCCACAAGCTGTGGACCTGGCTAACACCTGTTTTACTTAAATGAAGCTATAGTGTAACACAACAAGAACAGTGTTCATGTTGCCTGTGGCCCCTGTCGGGCTGACAGCAAAGATGAGTCCTTGCAACAGAGAGCACATGGCCTGCAAAGCCTCCGCTATGTCCTACCTGACGCTTTATGGGTGAGGTATGCTGACTCCTGCTCCAGAGCACAGGTGAATTTTCTGCTGCGTGGGCCCCCTGCTCTCTACAGCAAGTCCATCCCTGACCAGTTTGCTCCTCCTGCCAGGCCCAGGTCTGAGAGCTCACCTCCACTCTGTGCCCAGCACTGTGTCTGCCCAGACTCTGTGCAGTAAATACCTACAGATGCAGAATGTGCAGAAACAAAGAAATACATTGGGACAGTTCGCTCCTGTTGTCACTCACTTGGAAACTCTTGAATAGCCACTGTTACTAATGATTTCATCCCAGGCTGCATTTCAATAGAAATTTAAAAGAAATAGGATATTCCAATACTTCCTTAAACACTGAGTCTCGTCACTCTGAGCACTGGTACAAGTGTGCATACATTAGGTACAATTCAGAAAGACAACAGAAGGGCACATTTGTGGCTTCTAGAACCTTCCTCTGCACTTTGGTCCACAATTATTCTCTCCGTAAATCCAGTCCTGGAGAAGAATACCGTGTTGATTTCTGATTCTACTCAGGGAAGATTACAGCTTATACAAATAGAACTGAGTTTGGGGTGACTTATCTTAACCTTATCGGCAATCCACAGCCGAACTTAAACACCTGCATGTGGTAATCAGATACAAGCTAAAATGGGAGAAAATCCTTAGATCTGTCCAAGAACTGTGACAGATCACCCCGGGCCCATTTCAAAGCCTCATGAAGCAGTGAAAGAAAAAGATTATCCTGCCACAGGTGATCTCAGCAAGAATTACCTGCCTTCCCCTCTCTGTGACTAAACCAAAAGCCTCAGGAAGAGCAGTGGGTGCACC
This sequence comes from Galagoides demidoff, assembly GCA_963574575.1. NCBI lineage: Eukaryota > Metazoa > Chordata > Mammalia > Primates > Galagidae > Galagoides > Galagoides demidoff. The sequence continues at coordinate 19,236 of CAUYQV010117785.1, forward strand.
AAGACACTCTATGCTCTCCTTACTTGATTCACATTTTGATCATAAACAGGTGGCATTAGTCACAAGTAACCCTGCTGGGCCCCAGGAGCCACATGCTAGATGGTCACATACAGCACGAATGTCCCCTGATCATCCCCCAGAAGTTTGACTCATTACCATTTTCCTCAAATCTAAGTGAAGACATGATGTGGCCATTGAGCCCCACAAAGATAGTGATGGATGGACCATTTTCCTGATATTCACATCCTTACGTAGCCCTCCCGCTGTGAATCTGAGCTGGCCCAGAGATTCATTTTATCCAGAACAATGTTTTGGAAGTGACAGTGTATCTGTTCTGTGCCTGGGAACTTCTGTTTTTATGTTCTTGGGAATCCTGAGACATCATTTAGGAAGTGCAGCTGGCCGCTGGGGAGACTACGGGGAGAGAGCCTGAGGCTCCATGGTCAGACCCTGGGGATAGACACAGGGCTGGAGGGCCCACTGTCTGAGCACTTCAAGTCAACCTCTGAGCACTGTGGCCCCAGCACTGTTGAACTGCAAATACTTGCAGGGCCCAAAATGAGGCCAGCAGAAGAACCACCAACTGAGCCCACTCTACGGAAAACCACAAGAAATAACGAAATCACTGTTTTAATGTTTTGCAGGTGTTTTTTACACAGCACTGAGTGGTCAAAACAGCAGCAGGGGACCAAACAATGCGAGCACTCTTCTGCATGGGAGATGTGAAAAGATATTTAACGAGCAATGAAATAAAGGTGAAATAAAACATCTACAAAAACAGGTGCAATGCCAGTGGGAGGGAATCTCTGGTTCTCTCAAGCCTAGACTTTGTCAGGGAAGCCCAAAGTTTGGTCCTCAGCTTCTGACAGGCCTTCTTCCCAGCATCAAGCACCTGTAGGACGCCAAATACACTTGTGAACACAGTACCACAAAACAGATCTAATAACATAATTGAATGCTCTCAAGAGCATTCAAACTGCTTCTCTCAAACTTCTTGAATGTATTCCCTATCAATAAAAACACAGTTACCATGTATCAGCAGTGTGTGTTGTGTTCCTGTCTACACTAGTGTGTTAATGTGTTACATTTGCTATAAAGTAAATACAAAAATGCCATGTAAATAGAGGCAGGTCAACAGTTTTCACAGCGCCTCCCACAGTCTGCAACGTTGTTCTCCACCCTCACTTTGGAGACCTGCTCCAGACCCCGGGATCAGGCCTGCTCCACATTGGAGCACTGGCCCAGCAAGGCCACTACAGCCTTTCTTTCTCCAGCTCAGGACTTGATCAATACTGATGAATTTTTAATTTCTAATTCCTTTTCCTAAATCCTTCTTCTCTTGTCATGGAATATTCAGTCCATTACATGGGGTTACACAGTCTCTGCCACAGTTAAGCTGCTCACTGCTGGCTTCATGCCACGTGTTGTCTGTGAGGACTCTGCAGAACTTCCCTGAGGAATATGGGGATGGAGGTCAGAGGGGCCAGAGGGGGACTCTGCTGTCCAGGATGCATGCAGGTCCTTGGAAGGGGCTCTGAGAATCAGGATGAAGTAGAATTCAAACTGGATTTCTCCCTCCTGTTACTCTTCTGCTCCCCTCTGTCACTGCTCGGCTCCAATCTCACTGTTCTATTCTGATGGTGCCAACTGGGTGTAGAGCCAATGAAGCAAGGCAACGCTTCCTTTTCAAGACGCAGAGCTGATGACTGGGTATTGAGACTCGCTGAAATACAATCCCCCCCACTCCTTCTACATCTTTAGAGGGGACAACCTCATCTTCTCCTTCTCAAGAAACTAAAGTTCTGCATCTTAATGTAAAGACTTTTTATTACATTTAAAGACAAGGCAAAACCTAAACAAACAAAACATCATCACCCAACAACATAAAATGACCTTTTATTTAGAAAATATTAATAAATCTACAAGCCAAACCTGTAAGATACAATGACAACATAAAAAGTCAATTGAATTTGGTATTCTAGCAGTGACAACTTGGATGTAGAAATTAATAAAATAATATAATACCACATATAAGACTATCAAAATATGAAAGGCATAAGGATAGATTTTTTTTTTTTTTGGTAGAGACAGAGTCTGACTTTATCACCCTTGGTAGAGTGCTGTGGTGTCACAGCTCACGGCAACCTCCAACTCCTGGGCTTAAGCAATTCTCCTGCCTCAGCCTCCCAAGTAGCTGGGACTACAGGTGCCCACCATGATGCCCAGCCATTTTTTTGTTGCAGTTTGGCCAGGGTTGGATTTGAACCCACCACCCTCGGTATATGGGGCTGGCGCCCTACTCACGGAGCCATAGGTGCCCTCCCAGGATAGATTTTTTTTTAAAAATACATGTTCATCTGTACACTGAAAAGTACAATATATTTGCTGAGGAAAATACAGAGACCCCACTGAATGGAGACATGTACCATGTCCACAGACCAGAAGACTCAAGATGTCAAGCAGGTAATACCCACAAACTGACCTATAAATGTGATGTAACTCCAATCAAAACCCAGCGGGATTATTTGTAGAATTGACAGGCTAATTCTAAAATTTATATGGAAATGCAAATAACATAGAAGAGCCAAAATAAATTGCAAAAGAACAAAATTGGATTTCACATTATTTGGTTCAAAGACTTACTATAAAGTTATAGCAGTCAAGACAGCAGTGGCATGCAAATAGATACCCAGAACAATGAACAGAGGAAAAATCCAGAAATAGAACATGCATATGTGGAAAATTTATTTTCAACAAGATGCCAAGGCAATTCAGTAAGGGGAGAAGATAATTTTTTCAGCAAGTGGTGCTAGAACACTTGACATCTATGTAAAAAAATAAGTAAACAGGGACCTTACACGTACTAGTAAAAAAAAAAACTCATAAAGGGTAATAGACCTAACTGTAATTGTTGCAACTGTAAAACTTACAGAAAAAAAAAAAAATCTCCAGGAAAGAATATTTCTGAGCTAAGGAAAAGCAAAGATTTAAAAATCAGTCATAGAAAGAACAAAATAAAAGAAAACCATGATCTAAATTAGATATCGTCCAAATTTAAGACCTTTGCATCCAAAAGGTACCACCTCAGTCTGATTACCTGAGATCAGTTAAATCATAAAGAACAGAAATGTATTCCTCATGGTTCTGAAGGCTGAGAAGTCTCAGCTGAGGAGCCAGCATCTCACGAGGGCCTTGCTGCTGTGTCTGCCTGAGGCAGAGAGCAGAGGAGGAGAGAGAAGGAACTTGCCCTGGAAGCCTCCCTTAGAAGCGGCATGACTCCAGATGAAAGAGCCTCCGGGACCAAAACCCTCCCAATTGCCATCTCCCAGGACCACTGCGTTGGGAAGTAAGTTTCCAACATAGGATTTTAGGAAACACATTTATACTATAACAGACATCATGAGGAAAATGAAAAGGCAAGCCACAATGTTTCATGTAATAAAATATCTGGGAAACACGAAAAGATGCCTGTCATATTCAGTCATTAGTGAAATGTAAATTAGACCACAGGATGGCAAAATTAAAAGGACTGGCAATAACAACTGATGTCAAGGACTTGGAGCAATGGCCGCACCTTGCCCTGCTGGTGGGATGAAAGTCAGCACTGCCCATTGCGGGGAGCAGATTGGCACCGTCTTACCATGTTAACAACACTCAGCATTCACATCACAGGACATGAGCAATTCCACTCCCAGGTACTCACTCCAGAGCAATAAACACAGATGTCCACGTGACAATCTGTGTGCATTCCCAGCAGCCTTGCTCGTTATAGCCCAATCTCAAAAGAACCCAAACATCTGCCAACCAGTGAAATGAATGAGTGTATCGCAGGACATCCAGAAAATGAGACACTACTTGGTAATAAAAATGAATAAATTACTGGTATGTGCTGCAACATGCATGCGTCTGCTAAGTATTATGCTAAATGGGAAAAAGTCAGACACAAAAGACTATATACTGATGATTCTACCTACAAGACTTCATCAAGAAAACAGAAAGCAAACTATGGTGATAGAAAATGGATCAGTGTTTGCAGGATGTTGGAGGCTGAGGGAGGGATTGATAGAGAAAGAGTTCAGGAAAGAGAGAGTGTGGGGGGGTCGAGAGAGGGAAAGAGGAGAGGGGGAGATAGAGGGAGAG
>CAUYQV010117787.1:0-21790 GCA_963574575.1 Galagoides demidoff
TCCCAACTCTCTGAAACATGTTCCTCGATTCTCAGATCTTCCGGGCTAAGCCTCGATTTTCTTACCTCTTCTCCCCTGTTTTCTGTTTTGTCGTACTTTCCTTCTACTATCTCAGAGAACTGAATTTTTCAGATTATAGACTCTAATTCATGCATCTGTTGAATTTAATTTCTGCTATCATATTTTGAATTTTCTTTATTTTTTTTTTTTTTTGAGACAGAGCCTCAAGCTATACCCCTGGGTAGAGTGCCATGACATCACAGCTCACAGCAACCTCCAACGCCTGGGCTCAAACGAGTCTCCTGCCTCAGCCTCCCAAGTAGCTGGGACTACAGGCGCCCGCCACAACGCCCAGCCATTTTTTGGTTGCAGCCATCATTGTTGTTTGGCGGGCCCGGGCTGGATTCGAACCCACCAGCTCAGGTGTATGTGGCTGGAGCCTTAGCCACTTGAGCCACAGGGGCTGAGCTCATATTTTGAATTTTCAAGAGCTTTTATTTATTCTCTGGGTCTTCCTCTTGACAGCTTACTGGGCTGTTTGCACAATTTTCCCAGCTACAAGAGTTACAAGGTTTAGGATTTTCTTGAAATTTCCTTTTGCATTCCGCAGCTTCTGTTTGCCCCTAGGTGGCTGATTGATTTCTGTCTCCGTCTCTCATGTTAGACACTCCCATCTGATGTCAAGTAGTGCTAAGCTGTCTGCTCAAACAGAAACAAAATGGTGATTTAGAGTTCTAGGCACGTGGGTGAGGTTCATCTGCCAGTGGACTTCCCACTAGGGTGGTCAGCCGGGCCCTGCTGTTTCACTGGGGAAACAGCAAATGTTAGTGGGTCTTTTCTCTAGGCCTAGTCAGTGTCCCCAGAGAGGACTCTTCCATTCTTCCTGGAGGGCATAAGCTTGCCTGCCATCATTCTGGCTGCTGAGCAGGGAGGGTGAGTTGGGGAGATTTGTCATCCACAGTTAAACTTCCACTTAATGACCTTTTGCAGTATAGTTCCCTGTCCTCAGCTGTATCTGATGCTACAGAATCTGGAGTCCCTTCGTTGGAAAATCCCATTCTCTTCCGCTGTCAGGGAGGGTAGTCAGCTGGCAGTGTAGAAAGGGGATTGTAAACCCAGGAGCACTTCTGCCTCTTATACGGACAGCCCAGATGTGTCTCCTGTTTTCAGGCTAATCCCTCATCCCCATCCACAGGGATATTCCAGCTGGGGTCTTGCAGCAGGGAATCTCCTTGCTCCTTTTCACTGTGCACCACTCCCCTGTCAGGTTTTAAGTTTCGACTTTCTCTGCACTTCTAAGTCAATTCTCACTGACCTCGTTGCCCTGCTTCCAAAATCATCTTGACATCACATTCAGTTCTTATATCCTCTCCAAATCTTTCGTCCTTGTGCATTTACTCTTTATTTTGCTGTAACTTCTCCACTATCGTTTTGAGGCTCCAGGGAGGAGAAAAAAGAATTGCACAAGCTTTCAATGTTGCTACCCCACGACACAGAGATGTTGGAAGGTGGACAGGTACCGGAGGGGAGAAGCATCGGAAGCCGCAGGAAGTCTGCAGGGCCTGGCTCGGATGTCTGTGGCAGCCTCTGGTTTTCAGGGGCCTCCTACGGCTGGATGATTGCCTGGCATTGTCAGTGTTCTGTGATGTGGCAAGTCGGGAGGAATTCTCTGCATGTTCAGGTCAGGGACGCTTTCGCAAAGAGTAGCTGGAGAAGGTGCTGTTGAACTGGGAACTGAATCAGGCTTGGTGGGAGCAAGCAAAAGCCTCCTGGAAAAGTGTTGCCAAGATGTGGGTGAACCCCTGCCCACGCCGTTCTCCCCATTACTAATTCTGGGGAAGGAAGTGACACGGGCCATCTTGGGTGCCGTCCAGGAAGAGCGCGGGCAGCAGAGTGGCCCAGGCTGCCTCTGCTCAGACTCAAGGAGTCAAGGTGCGCATGCCTCCAGCCCCTGAAGTTGAGTTCCTGAAGTGGGGAAACAGCAGATTTCTCATCTCCGGTCAGAGGACCCCACATACACACAAAGGCCAGGACTCAGTTAATGGCTACTTTGCATCCAGTGTGGGTGGAGAGCCACAAACAGGAAAGCCGACTCTCAAACAGGATGGTAACCTAACCCCAGGCGTCCAGCAAACCAAGGGCAGACGGGGCAGGGCAGGTTCTGACAGAGAACAGTGCTGTCGCCTCCTGTGTGGCCTGGGGTTGGGGCACTGTCTCAGATGCAGCCACAGAAGCCCTGTCTGACAGGGGAGCCGCGCAGGGCCACATGTGGTTTCCCAGGGGCAGGTACCTGCACAAGGTGTGTACCTGCACCATTCCCTTCCAGTGGTGAGCAGTCATCCTGAGAGGCAAAGTCACACCTGAGGGGAGTCAGAAAATGGGAGAAGGTGGCGGGGCCCTGTGGCTCATGCCTGTAATCCTACCACTCTGGGAGGCCAAGGCAGGTGGATCACTTGAGCTCAGGGGTTTGAGACCAGCCTGAACCGGGGCAAGACCTGCACATGTGGGTGAGGTTCATCTGCCAGTGGGCTTCCCAGTAGGGTCTCAGGGGGTTGAGACCAGCCTGAACCAGGGCAAGACCCTGTCTCTACTAAAAATAGAAAAATTAGCCAGGTGAGCCAGACGTTGTGACAGGCATCTATAATCCCAGCTATTTGGAAGGCTGAGGCAAGAGGATCACTTGAGACCAAGAGTTCCAGGTTGCTGTGAGCTATGGCGCCACAGCACTCTAATGAGGGTGACATAGTAAGACTCCATCTCAAAAAAAAAAGAGAAAAAGAGAGAGAGAGAGGAAGGAAGGGAGGAAGAGAGGGAGGGAGAAAAAAAAATAAAAGAAAAGAAAAGAAAATGGGAGAAGGGCCTGGAGGACCAGCTCTTCCCCTCCCAAGTAAGCAGGCGACACCACTTCCTCCATGATGGCTGCCTGTGCTTTCCACAGAGTAGCAGGACTCTCAGCTTGTCCTCCACGTAGCTCCCTTTCCACTCATAGGGTTGGGTGAGGAAGGACAGAGGGAAAGACTTGCAGCAGACACTGTGGGCACGTTGCACCCTCAGGTTCATGGTGACACCCATGTTTTCATTCTCAACTCCCTGTATCCACATCTCTTGATAGAGACCCTGAGGGCAGCACCTATGGCTCAGTGGGTAGGGCACTGGCCCCATATACTGAGGGTGGTGGGTTCAAACCCGGCCCTGGCCAAACTGCAACCAAAAAATAACCCGGCATTGTGGCGGGCACTTGTAGTCTTAGCTACACGGGAGGCTGAAGCAAGAGAATCACCTAAGCCCAGGAGCTGGAGGTTGCTGTGAGCTGTGTGACGCCACAGCACTCTACCAAGGGCAATAAAGTAAAACTCTGTCAGCTTGACGCCTGTGGCTCAAGTGGCTAACGCACCAGCCACATACACCTAAGGTGGCAGATTCAAATCCAGCCCCAGGCCCACCAAAGCAACAATGATGGCTGCAACCAAAAAATAGCCGGGCGTTGTGGCGGACACCTGTGGTCCCAGCTCCTTGGGAGGCTGAGGCAGGAGACTCGCTTGAGCCCAGGTGTTGGAGGTTGCTGTGAGCTGTGATGTTATGGCACTCTACCCAGGGGGACAGCTTGAGGCTCTGTCTCAAAAAAAAAAAGTAAAACTCTGTCTCAAAAAAAAGATAGAGACCCTGAGAATTTACGTCCCCCTATGGGCAGCCCTTATTAACCAGTGACTGACAAACATGGGCTATAATCTTCAGGTCTCCTGCTCCCTGCTGGGGGGCATTTGCAGGTGTCCCCAGCCAGAGCCACTCCCTCCTGGGACCTGCCTGCTAGCAGTCTTTTGCTTTGCCTCCTTTCTTTCCCGGTCCCACTTCCCATCCTCAACCATTTATTTTTCTGGGAATGCTTCTTAAATAAATAACTTGTACATGCATCTTCTTCCCAGGATCTGTTTCTGGAAACTCATCCTAAGACAGCCTCTTTTTTCAGAGTCCTTGCTGATTCTCTGCCACTAAAATATTGAAAAGACCAGGGGTGATTTGTTTACCAGGTGCATCGAGGATGCTACGGGTATAACCAGGGAGACCCTGAGACAAGGGAAAGATGGAGACTTAAATTGTTTCTTCAAATTAAAGGCAGAGGATTGAGCTTCTGAAGGAAACCTGGAGTGATAAGAAGAGGAGGGTGCTGGGGGTTTGGGATGGGGAAGGACTGGGACGGCGGCCGTGCCGGAGAGTCTCCTTCCAGGAGGCTGCAGCTCCCACAGACTGTGTGGGTGTGAGGTTTAGGGCAAGGGTGTCCAATGAAAAGGCAGCTTGGGATGCTGCAGTGCAGAACAGAAGAGTGTGATGGAAGACAAAGCAAGCCCCACACTGAATTCAGTCTGTGGAAGCAGGAACTCTGAGCCAGAGAAGATGAAAGACATTATTACTCACCACGAGCACCACACACACACACACGCCACTCCATTGAGGGTTGAAAGGGATAAAATGCCTCACCTGACTTCTGGATTGTGCATGAAATGATAAACTTGAAATAATTCTTAAAGGATACATGAAACAGCGTTTTCCAGTGATCACCTATCGAGGGACTCCTGCGGTAAATGCAGGAGTTCATGTAAGGTAAGGGCAAGCTAAGGCAATGTATTCCACACCCACCATGGGGAGCTTAGAACGTGGCATCCTCCTCCTCCAATGATGTAGCCCCTTCCCTGCTCCCTCCAGCCCAGGGCAGAGCCAGGGCAGCCCCGGAACTGCCTCCCATCTCTCCTGCCCACCAGGGCCAGGCAGCCTGGCTGGACAGCCTTGTCCTGAAAAACAGCTGCTCCCCTCCAGTGACCAGGGTCTGGAGGATGAGCACTCCAGGGCCAGTGGGGTCTGATGTGAACAGGGAGCTGGGGCCCTGCCTCTCACCCACTCCTGTCTCCGACTCTGCCTCCCTTTTAAGTCTTCATTCCACAAACACTGATTCACCCCACACTACTCAACAGACTCTGTCCGTCTCTCCATCCCTGCTCCTTTTTCTTTCTCTGTCTCTTACTGACTCCTTCCTGCCTCTTCCCTCCTCTCTGCCCTCCTTTTTTCCCACTTCTCTGTCTCCCTCTCTCTATCCCTTCTTCCAGGGCTGGCCCCTTTGAATTACATTGGCCTGTGTCTCTGAAGACAGATGACACAGCAAATTTGACAGTGCCCACAGAAGCCAGCATGTGACAAAGCAATTTGTGCTAACAAGTCTTTTTCCCCCCCTTATGAATAACCACATAATAAACATTATTTTAGATCTTTATTTACACTCTGATTAATTCTTTCAGGCTGCTGAAGGAATCCCTGGATGCGGTGTTTTAGGTCAAAAGATATAGACATTGATAGGGATTGTGGTATATTTGGAAAAATCATTTTTCCAGCAATGTCATACATGTAACTGGGCTTCTTTAAGTTCATACCAATCTCCAATTTAAAATGAGAGTTACATGTGTTTTTCCAGGGGTCCTGAAGACAGTCACATTTTGGAATATTTCTGCAGATTACTTGTTTTACAGAGGACCTGCCTAAACTCCTTTCTGCACACTGAAATATTAATTCATCTTTTGATGTCTTCATCGACACATGTCTACATCAAGCATGTACTAGGTGCTACTAATGATCCTGGACTAGACCTGGGGTCTTGCTGTTCTGCCCAGGCTGGTCTCAAACTCCTGGCCTCAAGAAATCTTCCTGCCTTGGCCTCCCAAAGTGCTGGGTTATAGGCGTGAGCCATTGCATCTACACTGAATCTAGTAGGTCCTTATGGCATATAACCCAGAGTGTGTAAACAACAGAGAAGTCTTTCCTTCAAAGTTTTCTGCCTGTCCCCAGAAATAGCAAGCTTTCACCCTTTGATGTACAGCCTTCCAAATTATACATAAACAACTAAATATGGAATCATATATTCTGTCATATTTAACCCATGGTTTGAACTCAAAACATAACCTACTACATTCTTTTCAGTGGCTTCATAGTGTTTTGTTGAATGGCTACACCATCATTTATTCACTCAATCTCTTAATTTTAACCACTAGAAATAATACTCTGAAGAATATCCTTTTAAATATATCTTCACTTACTGCTCTAGTTAATTTTTCTAAGCATAAATTGCTAGAAGGAGAATTATTTGCTCAAATATATATCCATTTGTTTATTTACTTATTTTTGAGACAGAGTCTCACTTTGTCACCCTCTGTAGAGTGCTGTGGCATCAGAGCTCATGCAACCTCAAACTCCTGGGCTCAAGCAATCCTCTTGCCTCAGCCTCCCAAGTCGCTGGGACTACAGGCGCCCACCACAACACCCAGCTATTTTTTAGAGATGGGGTCTTGCTCTTGCTCAGGCTGGTCTCAGACTCCTGAGATCAAGCAATCCACCCACCACAGCCTCCCCGAGTTTTAGGATTACAGGCGTGAGCCACTGTGCCAGGCCTAAATATAAACCCATTTAAAGTTTTCATGCATATTGCCAAATTGCCTACCAGATGGGTGTACCAATATGCATTCCTAGCAGGGTGTCTGAAAGTGGCTTTTACTCACGCACATGACAGCCCTGGGTAGTTAACGCATCACTAATATGAACAATTTTGTCTCATTTTTATTATAATAGAACAATTTATTTTTTATTTGTGAAAATATATATATATATATCATGAAAAAAAATATATATATATTTTTGCAGTTTTTGGCCGGGGCTGGGTTTGAACCCACCACCTCCAGCATATGGGCCTGGTGCCCTACTCCTTTGAGCCACAGGTGTCGCCTGAAAAATAATTTTCAAACTGTTAATACAATTGTCCTAGCAGAGCTATCAGCAAATCTGAGGGCAGAACACAGATGTTTTAAAAGAGTGGCATTATTAAAGACAAAAGCTGAAATTAATAAATTAGACAGCAAAATAGACTTGATAAGAGTAAGAGCCAGTTCTTTAAAAGGACTAAAAAGAAGCAAACAAAAAAGAAGAAAAGGAAAAACTATCAAGCATGAGCAAAAAATAAGAGTTAAATGACAGTAACACAACGTCAGGTATAAGAAATAGGGTCTTGGGCAGTGCCTGTGGCTCAGTGGGTAAGGAGCTGGCCCCATATACCAAGGGTGGTAGGTTCAAACCCAGCCCTGGCCAAACTGCAACAACAACAAAAAAACCAGCCAGGCATTGTGGCAGGCGCCTGTAGTCCCAGCTACTCGGGAGGCTGAGGCAGGAGAATCGCCTAAGCCCAGGAGTTGGAGGTTGCTGTGAGCTGTGATGCCGCGGCAGTCTACTGAGGGTGATAAAGTGAGATTCTGTCTCTAAAAAAAAAAAGAAAGAAAGAAAGAAAGAAATAGGGTCTTTACCACTATGTATAAGAAGAATTAAAAGCTAAGAGAGAATTCTGTGTTAAAAATTATGTTAATATGCCTGAAATTTTACATAGAATGAATGGTGTTCCTTGAAAATAGAAACTCCTAAAACTGATTCTAAAGAATCCATATACCAGAATATACTGAAATCATTGATAAAATGCAAAAGGTTGTAAATATTCTATGCCCCCAAGCAATTCTGCCTCAGAAGGTTTTGTGAGTGGGTTCTGGGAAATATTATTAAAAATATCATTTCCATGTTATTTAATCCAGATAATCAAACTGGCATCAAAGATGCAGTTTATAATACAAAATGCAATACATTTTATAATATGAAAATCTAGCTCAGCACTTATAGATATGAAAGTCTCAAATAAAATATTAATACAATTATTAGTAAGTCATACCCAACAGTGTATTAAAAGAATTGTGCACCGTGACCAAGTAGTGTTTATTCCAGGAAGAATGATTGGCTCGACATTAAGCAATTTATGTTGAACGAAGTATTCTGAATATACTATTCAGACAGGGAAAGGAAAAAAGCAAATACATCTCCATATATGCCCAACTGCACTCATTAGATCATAATCTCCATTGTAGATGATGGTAATCATGACAATGAAACAGCGATGATAAACACCTTAGTTAGCAAAGATAAGAAGGGGTAAGGACGCTTTTTTTCCCTTTAAATCAGAAGCCACAAGCAGCAAACTCAACGATAAAACAATAAACATTGTAGGTGTTTCTACTAGACAGCACGCTCACTACGATTGCCAATGATAAAAATGTTTCTGAGCCTCAGAACAATGCCATTAGGTAAGAAAAACAAAAGACGGGGAAAAATACCAAAAGAAACTGCAAAGTATCTTGTTTCTAGACTGTATTTCTTTTATTCCTAGAAAATCCTTGAACACCAATGGAAAAATATTATTGAAATGTATGAAAGGTCAATAAAGTGGTTCAATGCAAGGAACTATATATCTGTGACTTTCTTATATTCCATAGCAATAGCCAATTAGTAAATGTATTGGCAAAAGGAGATTCCATTCATAATTGCAACAATAACTGTAAAACGCCTCTGTATAACTATGGCCAGAAATATAGAAAACTTATATGAAGAAATCTACAGAATATTCCAGAGAAGAAAGAAAAGTTGGAGAGGTATACTCCATCGCACAGCATAAAGCTGTTAGTTTTCCTGAATCATTTTATGGATTTCATACAGATTTAATCAAACTCTCTATGGGATTATTTTTGGAACTTGCAAGATTGATTCTGAAGTTGTCTGGAATAATGCATACAGGAAGAGTCAAGAAATTTTTGAATGGCCTCGTAGCCACACAAAATAAAGACTACATTTCCCGTTCTCCCTTGCAGCTAGATGTGTTCACGTGACTTGACGTTCTACTCTGCAAAAGCATTTATTGCAGCATTCAGAAATCTTTCTTAGGAGACAATGTACATGTATCCTTTCCCCTTCCTCTATCCCCTTTGTCCATCCTGATGTTTGAAACATGAAGTTTGGGGATGAAGATGTGCAGGGTGAAGTTCACATTCTAGTAACAGCAGAGCTAGAACGAGCCTGGATCCCAGAGGTTTTCATGAAAGACAGAATCCCATCAGCACTAAATTCATGTGGAGCTTACGTAACACGAGAGTGAAATGAATTTTGTACCTTATTTAGAAGGTTACTCTAAATGTATGGAATAATGCATACAGGAAGAGTTTTCTGTTACTCTGGGTTTTCTTCATGCACAGGTGAATCTAATCCTATTCCTATTTTCTACCAGGCTTACATATGTATATATGTGTGTGTGTATATATTCAGAATATATATAACATATATTTATATTCAGACAGACCTATATAGACACAGCATACATACACAAGTTTTATATAGTTTTTTGTCATTGTTTTGTGGGAGAAAAACTTTTTTTCATCCTGTTCTCCTCAAACAGTACATTGTAAATAGAGTATTTTCCCATTTCATGTTTAGGTATTTATTGGTAGGATAAAGAAAAGCTATGGATTTTTTTGTATATTTATCTTATGATAAGACACCTTGGCTTGGTGCCTGTGGCTCAGCAACTAGGGTGCCAGCCACATACACTGGAGCTGGTGGGTTGGAATCCAGCCCAGGCCTGCCAAGAAACAATGACAACTACAACCAAAAAATAGCCGGGCATTGTGGCAGGCACCTGTAGTCCCAGCTACTTGGGAGGCTGAGGCAAGGGAATCGCTTATGCCCAAGAGTTTGAGGTTGCTGTGAGCTGTGACGCCACAGCACTGTACCAAGGGTGACATAGTGTGACTCTGTCTCAAAAAAAAAAAAAAAAGACACTTTATCAAATCATCTTATTCACATACTTTTTTTTCCTGGAACCTCTGGCTTTTTCTTGTTAAACAGTAATTTTAGGAAAAAAGAAATTTATGTTAGCTATTTCATTTTGATACTTTCTAAGACCTTCAAGACCATGGTGAGTAATAACAAACTACACTTCTTATTCTTTCTTCTTCTCTCTTAATTGCTACTGCTCTTTATTTCCATCCTTGGTTGGAGCTCATCACATCTTACTTAAGGGCAAGAATAATTTCTAATTTGCCACCACTCTATCCCTGGCACTCAGAACAGGGCTGAGTACATGCCATAAAAAAGGAACAAGGCTGGGCACCGTGGGTCACAGCTATAATCCTAGTGCTCTGGAAGGCCGAGGCGGGTGGATCACCTGAGCTCGGGAGTTTGAGACCAGCCTGAGCAAGAGTGAGGCCCTGTCTCTACGAAAAATAGAAAAACTAGCTGGGGTGTCATGCTCGTCGCCTGTAGTCCTAGCTACCCCGGCGGCTGAGGCAAGAGATCTCTTGAGCCCAACAAGAGTTTGAGATTGCTGTGAGTTGAGATGCCATGGCACTCTACTCAGGGTGACAGAGTGAGACTGTCTCAAAGAAAGTAAAAAATAAAATAAAAATTAAACAGAAAGAGAAAAGTGGCTGATTGTTGAGTTCAGCTAAAATCAAAGAGAGAAAGGTTCAAAAACATCTTTTAGATTTAGCAATAGTACATAAGCATGATGCACAGCATGTCAGATGGTGATCAGTGCTATAAAGAAAAACAAAAGAATAAAGGGGTAGAGAGTGTTACAGGGGAAACAGGTCTGCAGTAGGATGAGCAGCAAAGTTAACTCTGATGAGTTCATACTGGAGCGAAGATCTAAATGTGGAATGGCTATCTGGGGTTAAGAGTACTCCAGGATGAGAGAAAAGCAAGTGCAAAGACCCTGGGTGCAGTATGTCTGCATATTCGTGCAGTTCAAGGAGCCCAGTATGGCTGGAATGGAATCAGGGGAAGAGTAGCAGGGAATGAGGTCAGGACAGTAATGGAACCAGATCATGCACAGTCTTGTTAGCCCTCACAGAACTTTATCTTTTTACTTCCTATCTGGCTGTCATAGAGGTGGTGAGACTTGTCAGATCTAAATATATCTTGAGGGCAAAGCTGATGGAATTTGCTGACAAAATCAATGGTAAGTGAGAGAACAAAAGATGGATCAAGGATGACTCCAGGGTTTTTAGCCTGAGCAACTGGAAGCCTGGAATTGCTAGTCACCGGACACGGGGAAAGCTGTATGATACGCATGTTCTGAAGACGTCTGGAATTTAATTTCAATGGGTTCTGTTTGAGACACTATTAGACACCTACAAGAGTCTATCAAGCAAGTAGTTGGATATATAAGCCAAGAGTTCTTGGGAGAAGCCTGAGTTAAGGAATCCTGGGTAAATTTTAGAACGTGTAGGCCGTGAGACTGGATGAGGTCACTGGGAAGTAAGTGGAGATAAGATGACCAAGAGCTCAGCCTGGGGAAATCCAACTTTTAGACAAGGGGGTGGGAAGAACAGACAAAGAAAGAAAGGGGAGTTCTTGATGCAGAAGGGAAACTAGGAGAATGAAAGGTCATGGATGCTGAGCACAGAAAGTATTTGTAGGAACAGAGAATCATCAATTATACAGAATGCTGTGGAGAGTTTGCAAAGCTCATGTTGAAGTAGCTGCTGCAAGAGAGATACCCCCCGCCCCCGTGTATTTCAATGATGCAAGCAATCTACCGTGTAAGCTTATTTCTCACTCATGTGAAATATATTCAGCAGCAAAGGGGAGGGATGAAAAGAGGGAGCAGTAGCTCTCTGCTCCGTGATGACAACCAGGGTCTCCTGTTGATAGAGGCTGTTCTCAACTGTGCCTTCCAAGGTTGAGCTGGGTATCACTGTCCAGCCCGTAAATGGGGCTGGGGGATGGGGATGGTGCATGGGAAGTACACTGGTTAGAGTCTGGCAAGAAACAGAGGGCACACCAAAGGTGAGTCATTTGAGAAAGGTTTAATAAAGAGATGACTCACAAAGGTGGGATCAGGGGCAGGAAAACTGTCAAAGGATGATGCCACAGCCCCGTGGATGGCTAGCAGTAGGAGCTGTTACCACCGCTGGGTCTGAAGAGGCAAGAGAAAGTAATCATTAGTAGGATCAGGAGCGAGGAAGATCTGGGTGGGGTGAGATGCCCCACTGAAGCTTCAGTCAAGGAAAGGGGCCAACTCCAAGCAAGCCTACAGGAGGGGAGCCAGGGGAACAGTACCACAACCTCACTCTCCTCTCCCTTCCAATCTTGCAGGTATCTCCCATTGACTCAACTCAACCAGAAATCAGAAGGCTCACTCATAACATCCCTAGTGTTTAGCCTCCCAGGGCATGAGCATAGCAGAGGACGGTGGAGAGGGCTGGGGTAGAGATCTAGCCCGGGATAGTTTTGTCAATCAAGCTTGGAAGTTGCATAAATCCCTTCCCCCTCACATTCCGTGGCCAGAATCCAGTTATATCCAGTCCACACTGAATAAGTCTAGGAAATATGGTCCAACTAGTGCCCAATAGGAATGAGAGAGAGATCTGGTGAACAGGCAACCCCTCTCTACCACATGGTCAAGAAAGATGAAAACTGAGAAGTGACCATTGGATTTAGCAACATGGAGGCAGTTGGTGGTCTTGGTAATCCAGTCTTACTAGAGTGGTGAGTGTGAAAGGCAGCTTGGAGGGGGTGCAGGACACAAGGAAGCAGGAAGAACTGGAGACGGCAACTGTTTAAAAATAGCAACAACAACTTCTTTCCATAGGTTTTTCTGTAAAGGGAAGCAAAGTAATGAGGTAGTTGCTGGAAGGGTTGTAAGATAAAGAATTTTGCTTTGTTTTTTTTTTTTTTACAATGGCGAAATAGCAGCGTATTTTTATGCTGATGGGAATGTTCTAGTAGAGAGAAAAAAGATTGATGATTCAGGAAAAAGGGATAATTGCTGGAGCAGTGTCCTTGAGTAAGCAAGAAAGGATGGGAGCTAGCGGTAAAAGGTTGGCCTTGGAAAAGGACACAGGTAGTTCATCTAACAGTGAGGAAAAAAACAGATGATGTGGACAGAGCCCTGGTAGGGAGTAAATGAGGTAGTGGGAAGTTGTTGTAGTTATTTTCTTTCTTTTTTTTTTTTTAGACAGTCTCACTTTGTCACCCTCTGTAGAGTACTATGATGTCATAGCTCACAGCAACCTCAAACTCTTGGGCTCAGCCTCCTGAGTCGCTGGGACTACAAGCACCTGCCACAATGCCTGTCTATGTTTAGAGACAGGTTCTTTCTTGCTCTCACTCATGCTGGTCTTGAACTCCTGAGCTCAGGCATTCCACCTGCCTTGGCCTCCCAGTGTGCTAGGATTACAGGCGTGAGCCACCGTGCTCAGCCTGAAGTTATTTTCTAATCACTCGTATTTTCTCAGTGAAAGAAGATGCAAAGTTAACCAGCTGGGAGTAAAACTGGAGGAGGAAGTGTTGGGGGGTTGAGCAGAAGTAAGACAGGATGACGTAGGTACTTAAGAGAATGTGAGACTGCTATCCCGAAGTTGATCTTCCCAGTGGACATAATCTACTGCCTCGGAGAGAATTCTACTCTGAGTCCACAGCCAGCTGAAGACCTCCAGCCCTGCCTTTCCCCTCTGTATCTGTAGACCTACCTCTCCTTGCCCTAATCTAGCACCAGAACTGGATAATAATAATAGATAGATAGATAGATGTAACACCTGTGAGCACACACCAGGCCTAAGCACTGCTCTAAACACTTTGACATGTATTTAGCCATTATAACTCTATCCAGTAGGTACTACTGTTATCAACCCATTTTATAATGAGGAAACTGAGGCACAGGTGAGTAACCTAGTAGATACCTAGCTTCAGTTCTAACTCAGCCAGTCTGACTCAGGGCCCAGGCTCTCAATCTCTGCTTATATATCAATATAGTAATCAAAGTGATTGAGTACTATAAACGTCAGAGGGGGCCGAGCTCAGGAGGAGCACATACAATTTTGAAGGGTCCACAACCAAGTAGGTGAGATGAGTCTCTGTGCTTGGTGAGGGCTTACTGCTATGAGAAGGGTGGCCACCTGGTGACCCAGAAAGCCGAGGACCAAAGGGCAGAGCCGGCATCGGTACAAGGACAAGCTAAAGGGGCTGAAGACTCTACCCTCACTGTGTAGACACTGCATCAATCAGCACAGGACGCTTGGTTTAATCTTGATTTAATGTTCCCTTGGTTTCTGTGTGTGTTTCACTTGATATGGGAACCCACTGCTGTGATGGCAGCTGTAATGACGAAACGGTGAAATGGCTCCCAATCCATCAGCAAACCATGAACCCTATGAAGAACTTTATCAATGGAAAAAAAATCTATCAATGAGCAGAGAACTGAGCGTTTCATTACTGACATTATACACGTATTATTCAATGGTTGTAACACCCCCGCCCCTGCTGTGAGTTATGTAGCATTATTCCCATATTCAGAGAAGAAAAGAGGTTGTACCACACACCCAAGGTCACATGGGTAGTATGGTGGAGGCAGGGCTCGAGCCCAAGCCCATTAGAGTTTGAAGCCTGCCCTGGCTCCAGTATACCAGCTGTCTCTCTATTTGGACTTAAAGCACCAGGAACACCAAGGAACCCTACAGGACCCCAAGAGCCCCTGGGGCAAGGCCCCCTGGGTGAGAGGGACTCCCTTTAATGAAGGCAATTGAGAAACAATCCTCTTCTTTATTTCCCTGGAACAGGGGCTGAGAAAAGCTAATTATCTTCCTGTGAACCAGTTAACTATTCAATTTTCTCCATTTGGGTAATTAATTATCAGAGTCAAACGCAGGATCCAGCTAATTTTAGAAACATGCAGCTGTAGGGTCATCTGGGGAACAAGCTCAGTTGAGAAAGGAGGAAGAGCAGGCGCCAGGTTCTGCCACGGCTGGAGGGAGAGGGGGTGTTGAGGGACTGCAGGCTGGCTGGAGTGGAGGACAAGGACAAGAACTCTGGAGGGAGGCTGGCTGGGAGTCCTTCCGCACCAGACAGCAGCTGAGTCCATGTCCTGGACACAGGACAAAGCTGCTGTTGCCACTGCTGGTACCATCTCACAGTAGAGGGAGACCATTCAACCATCAGCTTCTTTAACTTCTTCCTTTCTCTGTTTGAGGGACCAGATGGGAGCTATTAGCCCCTCCGTCCTCACATTCTCACTTGGAGTCAGTTCAGAAAGGTGTTAGACCACAGAGACATTTGGGTCCTATCTCTGGCTACCAAGCATGTGAACATTGGCTGAGTGTAGCGGCTCACATCTGTAATCCTAGCACTTGGGAGGTCAAGATGGGAGGATTGCTTGAGCTCAGGAGTTCAAAACCAGCCTAAACAACAGCAAGACCCCATCTCTACTAAAAATGGAAAAACTAGCCAGGCCTTGTGATGGATGCCTTTAGTTCTACCTACTCAGGAGGCCAAGGCAGGAGGATCTCTTGAGCCCAAGAGTTTGAGGTTGCTATGAGCTATGATGCCATGGCACTCTACCCTACTGGGGCAGCAGAGTGAGACTCTGTCTCAAAAAAAAAAAAAAAGAATGTGGACATTGCTAGTGTTTATCAACAGCTAGACATCTCATAGCAACAAGGTCAGAGACATCACTTCTTCATACTACAGATGAGAAAACTCAGGCTAAGACGGGAGATGAAAATTGTTCAAACCACAGGATCTGGAACAGGTTTCATCTCTTCTGAGCCTCAGTTTTCTCAGGAAAAGTGATAGTCTCTGACCTCCTTGGTATGACATCCTGTGGTTTGGGCCAGGTGCCATGGCTCATCCTAGCACTCTGGAAGACCAAGGTGGGCGGATCGCTTGAGCTCAGGAGTTCGAGACCTGCCTGAGCAGCAGTGAGACGTTGTCTCTACTAAAAATGGAAAAACTGAGGCAAGAGGATCGCTTGAGCCCAAGAGTTGGAAGTAACTGTGAGCTATGACACCTCAGCACTCTACCTAGGGCAACAGCTTGAGACTCTATGTAAAAAAAAAAAAAATCCTGTGGTTCAGATATGGCAGAATTTGGGGTTTTTGTTCAACTCTTTAGCATGGGTTAACTCATTTTATCCTTACAATAATCCATGAGATCCCATTCCCATTGTACAGATAGATAAACTGAAACACAAAATTTAATCCTTTGCTGCTGGGTAAGGAAGCTGAATTCAGATCCAGGTATTTTGGTGCCCCAACCTACCTCCAAGTCAACCGGGCCTTGGCATAGTGTCGGGGAGAGAAAGAGAAAGCTGGGGAGGAGGCCACACAAAACCATGGACAGCTCCCTCATGGCCAGCTCCCTCATGGCCCTGTGCTTGAGTACCCTGCCTCCTGAGGCTGGCTAATTGCACCTCCTACCACCACCAATGTCCACCCCTTGTGAAGAGCTCTGCTTCTTTGCAGAGGGAATTTTCCTTGGACTGACTCTGATGGACCAGATTGGCTTAATTCAGGTCCCTGAGAAGCCCTGTGGAGTTGGGTATTGAGCCAGGCACGTCCCTCCTCAGGGTTCTAGAGATCCATCCTCTGAGATGTAAGGGTTTTCTCCAGGGTGGGCCAGGCAGAGAACTGTTTCCCACATCAGCCCAGTAGTCTATTTTTTCTCACCAGCCCTGCTTTTCCCACATCTGCCACTCTTTCCCTTTACTATGAGAAAGCCTAGCCCCTCTGCCTCAGCTTCCCCATCGGTACCTCTATCAGCCCTGCAAAAGCCCAGGGACAAAACAGTATCTCCAAATTAGGTCTTCCTCATTTTTTCAGCCCTGATGGGAGTTTCCAAGTTCAAAGCCAAGTTCCCTGGCCCAAGCCGCGGGCCCAGAGCCCCAGCAGGTGCAGCATGGTTGCTAAGCAACATCTCCGGATCTCTGTGTGTTCCTGTCACATGATTATTGTTGCTAAGGAAACAAGTCCTCTGGCATCCCAGGACACAGCAAGGCCTAGGCGGCCGGTGTGTTACCTGAGGCCTAACAAAAATCCCATTGTCCTATGTTCCTGACAGGTTGTGATTCCTTTAACTGCTCTAGGTGACTATCAGGTGGATCTTTGCCTTTGATCCAGGTTCTGTCTCTTAGAAGGGAATGTCTAAACCAGAGTCTTGGTCACTTGCTGGGCATTCATGGGATCTAGTTTTGGGGGGGTGGTCAGTTGTCAGAGTGGCCTCAGCAGGGATCTAGTTTTGGGGGGGTGGTCAGTTGTCAGAGTGGCCTCAGCAGGGTATATTAATGGGCTAAGGTTCAGAGTATCCCCCAATTTCTCCATTTTCTATCCATAGACTGCACTTTAAAGGCTGAATGGAAAATGTTTGGATTGAAGGATGAGAAAGCTGAGGAGAAGGACAGGGGCCCAGGACTACAGCAGCAAGAGAGCTGGACAGGGATCCCCCCCCCCACACGTACACTCCCCACCTCTTCACACCTACCACTCAAACCCTAAAGAGGGTGCAGGCTGCAGGAGGGAACCCCACAGTCTCCTTAGAGGGCTTGCCCCCCTAGATCTCCCAACCCATACTTCCCCAGGTTCCCTCTCCTAGAAATAAGGTGGAAATGAGGAAATCTCTCTGAGTGACAGAAAGATAAAGAGATGAACAACAGGGGAGGAAATATAAGAGGATTTGAGCACCAACGAGGAAGGTGCAACAATTGGCTAACAGGAATTCCAAAAGTGAAGAGCAGAGGGAATTGGCAAAAGGATATTTCCAAAGAAATAATTCAAATATAATGAAAATAATTGAAATACCCCAGAAAAGAAAAGCATGAGTTTCCAGATTCAAAGACTCCAAAGAGTGACAAAAAAAAAAAAAAATCCCCTGGAAATATCGCCACCCCAAGTTACACTTTTTAGTGTACATTATTGGGGGCAAAGAGGTGGTCCTGAAAGCTTCCGGAGAGTAAAAGCAATGTTCATAGAAAAATGTCAAAATTCACAATGGTATCAGACTTCTACCTGCAAAGTGGCAGAGTGAGACGCATGGAGCAATAGCCTCTAAGTACCCAGGAGAATGACTTCATCCTTTCTGTTACAGCTGTTTTCATTTCCAAGGACCCTTTTTTAATCTGGTTGATCCCCCTTTCAGGATACCCTGTCCTTTTCTTCATAGGTACAGTGTCTAATCCTATCTTCTCCCTACATGGTCTCAAATTCCTCAGAATTACCCCTGTTCATGTGGGTCCCTATCTTTCACATGAAAGGCTTTTCTCAAACATTTGGAAATAGTTAGTGGTTTGGGGCTATTACGATGTTTGGGTTAGATTTAGGCCTAGGTGTTTATATTGACTAGTCGTTCTTAAGACCAAAGCACTGAAAAGCTGATCAAAAGCTCTTTGCACTTGCCTTGGCCATGAGGTCTATGCGCTTTTTTGTAAAGTATTTACCTGGATCCATTATGAAGTCCTTCTTTTGGGGTCAGATTTCCCAGAGAGAGGGGTCTCCCACTCTCCTGCCTGGAGGGAACAATCCTGCCTACCAGCATTCTAGAAGGAGTGAGAGAAGAGAAAGGTAAGAGTCTCCCATTCATTATGCAAACTTAAACCCGACATCCCTATTATCACCAGGGAACACTGCGGTCTTCAGTTGTACCTGGTATCACCCATCCTCCTCTGATCCAGAAGCCCTTTTTTACCTTCTCCACAAAATACACAGGCAATCTTCTGCCGGAGTTGAGGAGAGGATCTGGGAGTCTGCCCCTTAGACTTTGGATCAATTTTTCTGTTTTAACCACAACCAGTGCTACCAATTCCCAAAGCCTTTGAGAACTTCTGCCATGAAATTGGGTTGCTGTTTCTTGGCTTTTCTCACTGCCCATTTAGGATTCAGCTTTCTGGGTCTGCTAAGTCACCCACCATTCATTCATCTGCTTTCCAGCTTGCAGAACTGCACTGCTAAATGGAGATATCGTCTCCTCCCCTTCCCTCTTTGTCTTTGTAAATTTAATCCTTTTAAGAATTCTGGCACAGGCTCAGCGCCTGTAGCACAGTGGTTATGGCGCCGGCCAAATGCACTGAGGTTGGCAGGTTCAAACCTGGCCCAGGCCAACTGAGCAACAATGACAACTGCAACCAAAAACATAGCTGGTGGCTCCACGCCTGAGGCTCAAGTGGCTAAGGCGCCAGCCACATACACCTAAGGTGGCGGGTTCGAATCCAACCCGGGCCACCAAACAATGATGACGGCTGCAACCAAAAAAAGTAGCGGGGTGTTGTGGCAGGCACCTGTAGTCCCAGCTACTTGGGAGACTGAGGCAAGAGAATTGGTTAAGCCCAAGAGTTTGAGGTTGCTGTGAGCTGTAACTCCACAGAACTCTACCAAGGGCAACATAGTGAGACTCTGTCTCAAAGAAAAAAAGAATTCTGACACAATTATTTCATTAGGATTTCTGGGAAAAGGGTTACCAATTAATTGCACTTGTTCAATCTGCCGGTTTGAATTAGACATCTTTTATTGTTGTTGTTGTTGTTGTTAAGACAGAGTCCCACCCTATGCCCCTGAGCAGAGTGCAGTGGCATCATAGCTCACTGCAGCCTCAGCCTGGGGCTGTGGGCATCCCGCTGCCTCAGCTTCCAGAAGGTGCTGGGATTACAGATGCTCCCTGCAGCATCCAGCAGGGTTTTTCCGTTTTTTTCATGAGTCAGCGTCTCACTCTCGCTTAGGGGAGTCTCAAACTCCTGAGCTCGAGCCATTCTCCCTCCTTAACCTCCCATAGTTCTGGGATTACAGGCATGAGCCGTCATGCCTGGCTGAACTAGACATCTTTAAATTAAAAAACAACCAGTACTACAACATCTGGATCCAGATTGCCTGGGTTCAAATGCCAGCTCTACCATGAATGAGCTCTTTAACCATGGGTAAGTTACAGAAATACTCTACGCCTTAAACCGTGTGCGGACACTGTGGGGAGACCCACATGAACATTCCAGGGTAGCCTCCACTCTTTCTAGCTGGGAACTGGTATGACCAGTTTTCCCAGTCTGGTCTATACTGTGTAAATCTAATATGTACCCTAAGTAAACCATCCAGCTAGCAGAAGTTCCACTTGAGCAAATATAGCTGGCAACAAGGTAAATAGAGTATTTAAATGAACTAGAGGCCAGGAAGGCAAGGCAGTTGTTTTCAAATATGGTTGAAATCTCTTCTGTTTTGAGTATGATGGCCGTTATTTCCCCAATGACCGACCCACACGTTTATTTCCGAGCACCAAAATCATGTTGTCTGTTACTTGTTTTGCAGGGTAAATGACACCATCTGGACACTGGAAACAGCACACGCTGGAGGAAGTCCCTCCTCCACCCCCACCCCGGTCGCTTAAGCAAAGTCTCCCTCTTTAAACGAGCTTCCCTTTCGTCTGGTCGGCCTGGTTTTCATCTTTCTCCCTCTGCCTTCTTTGCCTTGCTGAGCAGGCAGCAAACCTGCAGGTTCTGTGATCCTGTTGTTCAGCTTTAAAACAAAAAATAAAAATGAAAACAATGTTGCAGTGTGTGAACTTTTCCCTCCTGGAAGGCAGAAGCCATCAGCTTTTGTGAAAGTAGCTTGCTACAAGGAGTCAGCTTTGTACTTGCAAAGAGAAAAGATTGAAGAGGGAGAGAAAAAGACAGACAGAGGGAGATTGAGCAAGGGAGGAAGGCAAACACAGGGAGGGAGGAAGAGAAGCCAGCCAGCCCCCAGGCTGAACCAGTTACTCAGCCTGGTAGAAACAGGGCTTCTTAACGTGAATGCGAGTCCCAGCCGACGTGTTTCCGCTGCACATTCACTACCAAGCCAAAGATGGCTAGACGCTTTTAAAGAGATGGCAACCAGTCCTGCCCTGCAAGGTGTATTCAGGCTATGAAGTCTCCATGCCGGACCACTCCCTCTGTTGAATGCTCCTGCCCTTAGCTTTAAACACAAAACACCTGCTTCCAGCCAAGAGCCTCCCACTACATCATTCAGGGGCCCAAGGGTGTTTTACATGTATTTATAAGCCTCGAGATGATCCTGAAAGATTTACAAGTATATTCTTTGGCTCTAGCCGTCTTCCCATGTGGCAACTCAGTTATGCTTTCTAATTCCACACCCTGCCACGGATGCTGGGATGCTCTGGGTGTCATGCAATCAGAAGCGACAGAAGCCCCACAGCTGTGCTGCTTAAGGACAGGGCTTTACAAGGTGTCTAGAGTAGCAACTCTTCCAGGTTTTCCATTTATAGCATGTTTTCATTTTTCAGAATTTCAAGTTCAGTATCTCCTCTCTTTAATTCTCCTTCTCTCTCTCCTCCCTTTCTCCCTTCCTCCTTTCCCCCACCCCCACTTTAGGATTCAGAAGTGTGTCTATTGGACACTCACTGGGTGGAAACCACCTCTTTGAACTAGAATTGTTCAGAGTGACAGCCTCACTTACGAGGTTGTCTTGCTCTCTCCTTCCCACATTGTGTGGGGCAAGTTTTCTCCCCTTTTAAGGGGAGCCTTTTAAACCCTCATGTAAACTGAGGCAAGCTCAACCACTCTATAGAAATCTGTCTACACCCTATACATGGGGCATGCAGGGGTGTCTAACCTGAGGCCTATGGGCTGTATGCAGCTTATGTGAGGACTTTTTTTTGCTTATCTGTGGTATTGAATATTTCAAGAATTATACACAGATTTTTTTTTTTTTAAGGGTCACTTTGTCGCCCTCAGTAGAGTGCCGTGGTGCTACAGCTCACAGCATCCTCCAGCTCCTGGGCTTAGGTGATTCTCTTGCCTCAGCCTCCCCAGCAGCTGGGACTACAGGCACCCACCACAACGCCCGGCTATTTTTTTGTTGCAGTTTGGCCAGGGCCAGGTTCGAACCTCCCACCCTCGGTATATGGGGCCGGCGCCCTACTCACTGAGCCACAGGGACTATCCTATATACGGCAGACAAAGAAACAGTTGGGCACCCCTGACTGGTATCCCTGACACCATCTTTTTTTTTTAATTTTATTGAATGGTAACTATGTACATTAATGCACTTCTGGGGTACAGTGTGGGGTTTTCGCATGCAATCCGAAATACTTCCATCAAACTGATCAACACAGCCTTCATGTCATTTTCTCAGTTATA
>CAUYQV010117788.1:0-22406 GCA_963574575.1 Galagoides demidoff
GTACTGTTTCTGTATACAATTTGAAATACTTTCATCCAATTGGTTAACATAGCCTTCATGTCTTTTTCTTAGTTATTGTGTTAAGACATTTATATTTTACATTTAGAGAGAGTCACATGTACCCTTATAGGATGAACCATAGGTGCGATCCCACCAATCACCCTCCCTCCACCCACCCTTCCCCCTCCCCTCCCCTCCCTCTCCCCTCTCCCCAGATTCTTGGGCCAAAATTGGGTTATAGCCGTCCTATGAAAGCTATAAATTAGTTTCATAGTAGGGGTGAGTACATTGGATACTTTTTCTTCCATTCTTGGGATGCTTTGCTAAGAAGAATATTTTCCAGCTCCATCCATGTAAACATGAAGGAGGTAAAGTCTCCATCTTTCTCAATGGCTGCATAGTATTCCATGGTATACATGTACCACAGTTCTGCTCTTTCTTCTTGACTAACCCACTTTACCTTCTCCTTTTTTTTTTTTTAAATTAAATCATCATTGAGTACATTGATGCAGTCATGGGGTAAAATGTGCTCATTTTATATACAATTTGAAATATTTTCATTAAACTGATTAACATAGCCTTCCATGGCATTTTCTTAGTTATTGTGTTAAGACAAAACATTTATATTCTACATTTAGTAAGTTTCACATGTACCCTTGTAATATACACATAGGTGTGGTCCCACCAATTACCCTCCCTCCTTGTATGATAGTTGAAATTGCTTTAACTTTGTTTCACCATTAGAGTGTACAAAGACTAAGTAATTGTAAGTGCCATATCAAGAAGGATTAATTCTTGGGCTTTCATTCATACTACATTGTGAATGAGGAGATTCTTTCCTAGAGTTGTCCTTGATGGGATCTAAAAAAGTGGATGATCTAGCTCCTAGTAAACAGTATCTCAAGGAGGCTTTAAAAAAGGAGAATTTCATAATTGGTGAAAAAGCAAAAAAAAGGGAGGCATTGAAGATAGGTTTCTATTGGAGACAGAGGCTCCCGTCTAAATGGTAATACCTACTGGGGGAATACATTGTCACACTGTCCAATTAGATGGCACTCCAGTCTTCTCATATAAAGTTTTTGTATCTCTTGCTCCAAGAAGACTTCCTAGCTTTCAATTACCATAAAACCTCATTTTTGTTGTTGTTGTTGTTGTTTGTTTCTAATGCTACTTTACTTACTTTATAATCTTTGTACCAACATATCTTTCTTTACAGAAGATCCCATGATCTCAGGAGCTTGTTTTTGAATCTTCTGATACTTTTTTTTTGTCATAGTCCCTTAACATAATACACTGGTATCAGCAAATGTTAACAGATTTAGTATATCTAGAGGATGAGTATTTAAATATTATTGAATGCTAATTATAGTTCCAATTTATTAAAGAGTATTTGAGAAATGTAGAAAAACAAAAAAGGAACAAATTAACATTAATTTTATTTCTTATATATAACCATTATCAACATTTGCAGTTTCCCTTCATTTTTTATTTTATTTATTTTTAAGTCAGATTAATCTGAAGGTACAAATGATTAGGTTATGTTGTTTGTGTTTCTAAGGTAAGCTCAAGTTGTAGTTGAGGCAGTTGAGCCCTTCGTCCAGGGGGCATGCTGTACCTCCTCACAGTGTGTCCATCAGGGGAGAGCTTACCAATCACCCTCCCTGTTCTCCTTTTTTTTTTTTTTTAACATGGAGTCTCACTATGTTGCCCTCAGTAGAGTACTATGGCATCACAGCCTACAGTAACCTCAAACTCTTGGGCTCAAGTGATTCTCTTGCCTCAGCCTCCCCAGTAGCTGGGATTATAAGTGCCCACCATAATGCCTAGCTATTTTTTGTTACAGTTGTCACTGTTGGTTAGCTGGCCTGGCTGGGTTCGAACCGGCCAACTTTGGTGTATGTGGCCAGCACTGCAACCACTGTGCTATAGGTGTTGAGCCTGTTCTTTATTTTAAAGATTTTTTCTTTTTAGGTAAATTTTGTCCAAGAGAACTAAATTTCTTATATTTTCACTTAATTTAGTGTCTACATGGGTATATGTGAATGCTTACTCTCAATTGCCTGTCTGCAAGAAATAGTGGAAAGATTTGTCCATTAAACAGACTCAGGGAAGGGAATAATCCATTTGAAAAATATGATGCTGTTGCTTATTTGTATATCTTTATACTACTTAAGAACATAATCTTTGGAGCCAGAGATTTTTGAATTCTGATCTCAGCTCTGTTTCTAGCCAGCTGTGTAACCTTGAACAATCTAATTAACCTGTTTCAGGATTTTAAAATAGGGATATTCAAAGTGCTTACCTCGTGTGCTTACAAAGGTTAAATAAGTAATTTACATAAGATGCTGTACTTGGCTTATAATGTATTCTGTTTTTTTATTTTTGTTTTTTTAATTATGCTAAGATACACAAAACATAAAATTTACCATCATCCATTTTTAAGTGTAGCATTCACTAGTGTTAATGTATTCACATCATTGTGCACCCAGTCTCCAGAACTCTTTTCACCATACTGTCTTTCATTGCACTTGTAGTATATTCTTAGTTCTTATGTACCATTAGACCTCCAGGGCCAAGCATCTTATTTAAGCATTGCTAATAGTAGGACCAGTGGCTGGCACATAGTAGAAGAAAACACTGACTCCCAAAAGACTAAGCCAATTAATAGATTAGCTGTGAATAATCATATACTCATTGAAAAGCTCATTTTTGACCTTGTTTTAACTGAACTGCTCAGCTGGTCTACCCAGGTAAAAAATAAAGAGAACCTAAGTGGGAATATTTAATAGGAAAAGGAGATGAATACACACTCAAAGGAATAAATGGGCAAAATAATTTCAGAGCATGTAAATACCATGGATATTTATCAATTAGATAAGGAGGCACAGAATTCTGAAGCAGGGGGAGAAGCTACTTGACATTGGTTGGAAAAGGCCTCATTGATCACATATTTTGTAAGCAAAGAGCATAGAGGACACTGTGGCTGACCTATCACTGACGTTCATCTAAGCCAATCAGCCCACCATGTTCCCCGGTCACTGATACTTATGAGTAAAAACATGGTTTAAACTGACCCCATACACCTAATGACTTAAACTGGCCCAATAAGAGTAAGGAAAGGCCTTCTATACCAAATCAAGGGAAGAGATTGATTTTTCTCTGCTGTTGAACTGTATTAAAGGCTCCAGCATCCTTGATTGCTGCTGGCTTCCCATATGTCAGCAGCAATCAAGAAGACTCACTCTAAGAAGCTGATATTTTTGTATATTCTAGATGAGTTTATACAATTTCTATTCTATCCTCATTCAAGTTAGAGTTGTTGAGAAAGTGTAAACATTTCTCAGATACTCTCTTACCAAATTTCTGGGTACAGAAAAGGCACCTCCAATTGGATTCTGCCATGGCAGTGTTCCGGCCATGTCTGGGAGGTGAAAGTGAAGTGGACACCATCTTTTATACTTCCTCTTTCTATTCTTGCTGGTAAACTTGGCTGTGGCCATGTCTGGGTTCCCTGCACTGTGGTTTCTGTCTCCATTCTCCAGCTGTCTGAGTTTAAGGAATGGTTGTTGGTGGAGGTGGAGGGGTGGCAGAGGCAGCACTGGAAGCACTCTGATCTGGCTTCCTTAACCTTGGACCACAGCCACAGATATATACTCTGCAGCTTTCTGCATTTTCAGGGACAACTGTAATGGTGGCAGGCTCTTGGGTTTATTATTGCTTCAAAGCCATTTCAAGATGACGTTAGAGTGAATGGTTTCTTATACCTTCTCTGTGGTTAATAGAATATTAAATAGAATATTGTTCTGGAATTTGGACCAATTGCTTTATCCTTGCCAGTGATTTTTAAAATATCAACTTTCCCATTTTAAATGCCTCCTGCTTAGAATATCTAGAATGCATTCTGATTCATGTGTGAACTCATCTGATACATGGATGCTACTATATGCAAAGAGAAAGAACTAACTCCATACTTTATGACTCCAGGGAGCCACTTACATCATGTTATTATTATTATTATATGAGACAATGATTTCCTTTATTTTTCAAACCAATCTTGTTTGATATTTTTCATTTCTTGGAACAGAAAGCATTTAAGAGATGTAGACATCAGAGATGAAAAATGGCAAACCCAGAAAGAACTTAGAGAAAGGTGTTTCAGACAGACTTGGGTGATGTTTAATTTAAGATAGCTTTTAGATGCCAAGGTGCCCGAGAGGCTCTTGCTGTACAAGTCTAAACCTGAACAGAGTAACTTGGTTTGTGGTACAAAGCTGAGGTGAGGTAAGGGTTAGTCTAAAAGCAGAACCAAGGTAGAAGCCACATTTTTATTTCTTCAGTGGGTAATTAGACAGCATTTTGGCCTCTTTGAAACCAATGTTCTCTTACTTTTTAGACAAAAGCACTGAATTTTGAGGTTTTAAAGGAAAACTGCTTATAGAGCTTCAAATATGTTTTATTTGTACAGTATTTAATTCCTAAAGAGCTACTGAAAGAAAGACAGCTCCAAAGAAACAGCTAACCAGATTGCTGAATGAAACTAATCTGCTTGGCTTTGTGTCCCTTTTGTAGAAGGTCAGTGGGAGTTCATTACACATCCATGATTTCAGAGGGATGTCACCATCAACTTTTATCGCTGGACTTTAACTTGGCCCTTGGTTAAAAAACATCATGTTTGTCTTATCAGAAGGCTTTTTTAAACCTTAATTGCTCTCTTTGTTTACATTTATTAGATTTAACTAGGCCTTAGACCTTATTTACATGTATTTGTAAGTGCATTTCTCTGGCACTGATCTAAATTCTAAACATAGGCTATTTAAAAGACTAGAAAATCAATATGTAGTGATATTCTTTGGTAAAGAAACAATTTATTTTTTTTTTTGTTGTTCTGTTTTAGCTTATCAGTTTACCCATAAGTGTAATTAATACATTGTACAGTTTACCTCTCACAATGTGGATCTGTTACTTGCTTCAGACCTATGTGGTTTTGAGATATGTACTATGGGATTCTCTCCTAGGTTTTAGTCATCATTCCAGGGGACAGAGCAGAGAAACACTCAGCAGGGACTAGGTGAGGCATATTATGATGTATATAAAATAGGAGATATGGGTAAAATAATTTAGATATGCAAAATTCAGCAATTCTTAAAGCTTAATTTTTAAGTCCTAAATTCAGAAGAAATTTTGAACGGTTTTTATGTCAAGCTCCTTTCCTTAACCAGGTAATGAAGACCAGGTCTCAATCTTAATGGTAATTAAAATGAATACATGAATAATTGAAATAAAATAACTGTATGATATGTAAGACATGGTGCTCACCATTTTAGATAATCTGTTGTAAAGACCCCTGTAAAGTAGTATTAGTATCTCTACTTTGTGGATTAAGAAAATGAGACTCAGAGAAATGACTTATATAAGAACATGCAGCTACCAAAGGCAGAAAAGGATTTGAACCTAAGTGAGCTTGGCTCAGAAGTACTCCTTGGCAGCACTAAACCTCTAACAATCATCTGTTTAGTGATCTTTGGATTGTCTTTGGTAAGAAGACTATCTTACCCTCTTTAATCATTCCTTTGAGCCATTTTGTCCTGATGAGAAAGTAGCATAAATGCTACAGAGTTGCACAGGATGGAATGAGTACATATTCCATCTTTGTGTTCCAGGGAAGAACCTGGCAAGATGGTCAAATGAATTGGGAGGCTGGGACTTATTCTGCCCTCTGCCCCTGCTCAGATCACACTGCATGTTAGTATATTACAAGCTCAGAAAAGTCCTGATATTTAACACGGTGTTTTCCAAATCTGTTTGACCACACATTTGTATCATCATCCTGTGGAGACAGCCCAAACCCCTGTGACTTCACAGGAGAGAATGCTGAGGATAGAATCAAGAAGGTTGGTGTTAGGACACAGGTTTTCTGTTTCCTATATGGGCATAACATTGGACCAATTTTGACTTAGTTGAGTTATATGAATCATTGAGTATATGCATACATGATCAAAATCTCTAAAGGTAAAGTCCTTTAACGTTCACAGTAGGTTTATGAGAAGCAGCCACCAAAGCAGTCAGCTGAAAATGCAAGTCTGGGCAATTATTAGCTTATTTAAGGAGGAGGGGAGAAAGTATAGGAAATCTGTCATTGGTTTATTTGTGGCCTCTGGTATGAGTTGGCAGTCAATGGAGAGGAGGAGGAGGAACTGGGATGTAAAGGGGAGCTGCACCTATAGAAAGGTCAGATTCTTGCAGAAAACAAGCAGGCTCAGCTGAGAACGTGGCCTCTGGGACCTTTGAGTTCCATTTTCACCTTTTCTTCTTGCTAAAGCTCAGTAGCACAAAATTCTTATGTACACACAGGCCATTTTCCGCAGCGTTTAAGGAAACCATTGCCCACTTTCTTCTATTATTCCCATAATGTGTATTTAGCCCCTTTCACTGTTCTGCTTTGCTGGGCCAATAGGGATTTAGAGGTATTTGGAACAGGAAACCAAAGGGTTGTAATTCTTCCCATTATTTGGCCCAAGAAATATCTCTATTTATTCTCTTTTCAGGAATAAACCAGGGGTAGATCTTTTATTTTTTTTTTTACCACTCTCAAAGACTCACTTACGTAGTCAAAATGGAGAAATAATTTACTTTTGGAGTTACAGTTGATGGAATTTAATACCCTCTGGGATGCATGACATGACATGAAAAGTTCAAAAGCAAATTCTGCTGACAAATTCCTTGTGTGAATGACATTAACTGAAAAGCTAATGTTTCTTACTGGGCTCTTATGCTGAACTTAGAAAATCAGGCTCATTTTAATATATGAGATGGGGGAGAAAGAACTTCCTGCCTGAAACAGCATTTCCATTTTATCATTTTAATCTCTCTCTTTCTCTTCCTCCCCTCCCTCTATTTTACTGCCTGTAGAGCAGAATTAACAGTCTGTGAGGCCACTTGAGTTAGGATGCTTCCAACTGGCAAGGCAGCAGCCAGCTTTGGTTACTTGGAGTGAAAGGGAGATTGTTGAGCTGGCCCTGAGATTCGTGGAATCTGCAAACAGCTAAATGACAAAACTGAGAAAATTGGAAAAACCAAGGTAAGTTTAAAGGCCAAGCACAACATCCACTTATAATAGCAAGATCAGTGGGGCCAGGAGGTCCCTGTGCTGCAGGCCTCGGCAGGTGGCAGACATGGGCATTTTTCATCCAATCAAGACATCACACAACAAGAATTTTAGAAAAATAGGACAGAAAGTTGGGTATTGGATAGGTAGAAAATAAAAACAGAATGACTGCACAGGAAAACTGGACAATGACCTCTTGCAGGAAGCTTTATTACCTAAATGACTTTTTACCTTAACTAGTTGAGAAACAACTTTTGAGCTAGACCTAAATTAGTTAAATAAAGCTCTGAAATAGTTGCTCCTACAACAATAGAATCTTAAGCTGCATCAAAACCTCCTGCCTAGGCCAGGGTGGTGGCTCACGCCTGTAATCCCAGCCCTCTGGGAGACCAAAACCGGTGGATTGCTAGAGCTTAAGAGTTTGACACCAGCCTGAACAAGAGTAAGACCCCATCACTGTTAAAAATAGAAAAACTAGCTGAGCATTTTGGCAGGTGCCTGTAGTCTCAGCTACTCAGAAGATTGAGGCAAGAGGATCTCTTGAGCCCAAGAATTTGAGGTTACGATAAGCTATGATGCCACAGAACTCTATCCAGGGGTTGTCCTGGATAGAGTCTCAAAAAAACAAAAACAAAAAATAATTTCTGTCTAATCAGTTTAGAGGAATTCCCCTAGATAGCCCAAGTAAAAACATAACTCTTTATTATGGAAACAACCCCAAAGTGGACTCACTGGATTAGCTTTTAGGTAATTTTACTAGCATGGTACACATATGGTCAAAATTAGACAAAGCAGTCTCTAGATCCATAGAAGTGAATTGGGATTAAATTGACCAATCTATGAAAGTGATCAAAGGAATGTTTGTATACATGTTGATAAAAGCTTAGAGAAAAATTTCCAAAGCTTTTGGCCAATCTGAATTCTCTTTGACTGTTACCCCAGGATAGTGTGTGTTTCTTTTTAAAAATTAAATAATGGAAATTGATGTACCTAGTCAAGTAAATATTGTCTTAATGATACAATATGAGACTGTCAACCCCCATACTTTCTGGTACATATAAAAGGTTGTATTGAAAAATGATATGCAGATATACAGTCTGTTTTAATTTCCTTACTGATAGAATTACAGCAAAATAAAATGGACCAGGCCTGAAAAATCTCTGAACTGACAAGACCAGTTAAACTTTATAAGTTACCTAATCCTGCTTGAATTGCAAGGATAAGTAAAACTTAACTTGGGCTATTGCTCATAAATGTCTATATTAAAGAAAAGAAGAACTTAAGCCTAACCAGTCAGAAGCAGCCAACAAACTTACAAGCGTTTGACTAGGACTTCTCAATGAGATAGACCAAATAAGGCAACTGTCACCAATCAAATATTCTACTGGGTTTATTTCTGTTTCTGTCCTATAACCCCTGTCCCCTCCATCCTCTCTGTGGAGTTCCTGAAACACTTTTGGTCAAAAGCTACCTGATTTATAAATCCTTTGTTTGCTGAAATAGACTCTTCAAAATTGGACTGTGCCTCAGTTTACTTTTTACCAGTAGGCTATTCTGATAAGAATATAAGTTATATATCTATATTTTTATCTGAAAGCAAAACTATCCATAACAAGATCGGTTTATTGTGAAGCCTCATCTAAATGTACATAAGCTCTGGATGTGTAAATTGATTCAACCATCACAAAAAAAAAAAAAAACCCTTTTACAGGGGAAATAAAAGTATTAAAGCCTTTAAAGATCCAAATTTGTTTGATTGAATAAGCCTTGTCCAGATTTGTTTTCAAATGTGTAGAAAAATCAGTTTTTAAACATGATTTATTCACCTATTTCAAAACCAGTGTGAATTATCACTCACCTTTCTTTAGTTATATTTAGTGGACAGGTCAACAATAAAAAACTGTTTCATTTCTTTATATGAACAGTGACTTTTCATGAGAAAGTTTCATATTTATAAAGGGTACCAAATTAAAAAGGACAAAATACAATTTTGTTTCATTTAGCCATACAGAACTGTACGGTTGGAGCCAGATTCCACCCTCAGGGTTCTTAAATAGCCAAATGCTCAGTGTTTCCTCCCTTGCATACCTACCTTGTCATATCTACAAGTGAGAGAACAGTGGGGTGGGTACCATGTGCAGCCTTTGGGAAGACAGAAAGGATTGGGGATTCTTGTCTCTTGAGAGAGGCACCAGTGCCGTTGTCTGGGCATCTGAGGATATGTTTGTTTGACAAACAGTAGTTCCCCCTTATCCACAGAGACACTAACTAACCAAGACCCTCGTGGAGGCCAAAAGCCCTGGGTAATACCAATGGCCAACAATCAGAGCACAGTTCTGTTCCTATCTTCCACCCACAAATTCAGTGCCTTTTCCATGTTAACTATCACTTATCATGTGCTGCGGCTGTAACTTCTGCACCTTCAGGTGTGACAGTGAAACTAGCATAAATTCTCTCTTCTCTCTTTACAATTTCACATATAGAAGATTCATTTTTACTGTAAGTCATAGCAACCTCAGCGTGATTTTTTTTTCCTTATTAAGTCAAGACCTTTCACTTTTTCACTTAAAGGAAACACTTTATGGATGCTCATTGTCATGTCCCAGTGACCAACACCAGTACTCTTGGACTTTGGGAACAATACTAAGTAAAATAAGGGTTGTTTGGGCACAAGCCCGTTGATACCATTACAGTTATCTAATATCCCTGACGAAGGTTGGCTGGAGATTTCATGTCCCAAGTGGAACAGGGTAGGAGAGTGTCATCACACTCCTCAGAACAGCACACAGTTAAAATTTAATGAATTACATATTTCTGTGATTTTCCCACTTATTATTTTCAAACCTTGGTTGACTAAGTGTAATTGAAACCCGTGGGTGAGAGTGGTCAACTGTATAATTCTTTCCTCTGACAATTCACCCCTTATCACAAATTTTACTCTCTCTTTTCTTTTTCATCTTTTAATAAAACTTTAAAAGAATTTAGAGTAAGAGTAAAATACTTTGTGATGGGCTTTCAACTAAAAAGAAATCCACATTTATCTTTTTATACACTGGGAGCTGGAAATGTGGGTATGAAAGCTGCTACATCTCCCATTTCTTTCTTGCTAACTTATTTCCTTGTACCTGGAAGAGCAAAGATAGTTAGCTCAGAGTACAGCTAATTAAGAGGAGTTTCTTTACAGGTATGATTAGCTGAGCAGTGAAGCACAGCTTTGGTGTCTCACGTTCTCCTAGGTTTTATTCTGATCCTAAAGCAAGCATAAAAGGTCAAATGAAATCTGGTCCTCTTACATTTCAGGCATAAGGTGCAGCAAATTAGAGATGCCACAGATACCTGCATCTCAGGAAATAAAGGTGTTTCTCTGTGATTTATCAAAGATTCTGTTCTATAGTGGAATAGGGCACATGAACCATAATACTATATGCACAATTATTGATTTTGTGTGTGTAGGCATGTGTTTATTCCTAAGTACTATAAAGTACTAATTAAATCTCTAAAAGTTGAGATGACATTTCAGGGAGGGCAGGCAGCCTATGCTCAGAACCATTGATTGCCTGGCACTTAAAAGAACAAACTAGTCCTTTGTTATATGAAGCTTTATTACGAAAAGTTTTGTATCCAAACAATAATCTCCTCGCTGGTTGGTTCAGGAAAACAGAACGGTGGTCTTAATTAAAAAGTATAATGCTTTACTGTACAAGTGTGAAGTGTGGAGAGCAGTCACCCAGCCAGATGTTGAAGCACACAAATTAGGCTTAATTGAGCTCTTTCATTGTTGGGTTTTTATTTTATTTTAAAAATATACTGATACAGTAAGAGCTTCAAGAGGGGATGATATTAAAGAACCCTCTTTGATCTTGAATTTAGCTGACTAAAGCTGGTAGAGTTTGAAAGAAATATTGCCCTCCTTTCTGAAGAGGAGCTTCTGTTCCCCTGGCAACTAAGTTTAATGAATTCTTAGTGATTTAAGTGGCTAAAATTCAACTCAACTCTGGTAAGGTAGCTGGTTGCTCTGGTTTTCATCATGGATTAAAAAAAAATTAAATTTTATATGGCTTCAAAGAAAGTCTAAAAAAGCTTTCAGTTTCTCTTTCTGATCTCACATTCTCAGAGGTCATTAATTGAATTTTACTTCGTTTCATTGTTATTTTCATCTGAAGTTCTCATCTCTTATCTCTAAATGATTGTTCTTTCAGTATCACTGTTGACTGCAATGCAATTCTGAAAGATAAAGACCTCTTCCTCCCCTTTTCCCTCTCTTCACCTCTCTTCCTCTCCCCTCTTCTTTTTCCCTCCTAGAAGCCAGTTGATTGTTGTAAAAAATAGAGTTCAATTCACACTCTCTTCAAGATTTTTACATAGTGTGCTCAAGTCAGTTTGCTTTTACTCTGGATATAAAGTCATTTATAGTGTTTTTGGAATTATTCGGGTCATTTCAAAGATAACTGCAATCAAAGCACTGAAGATGGACATTGAATGCCAAATAGATTTCATTATATCAAACAGGTCCTAACACATATTTGATATTTAAAGAACACTGGTTGGGTGAAAATGGGTTGACAGGAAGATGACTTTCCTATGGCTACATGGCCACTCAGTGGTAAAAAAAAATAGATGAGAAGTTATCTTTGGTGCTACATTGTAGAATCCATAGTTTACTGGTTTAATGGGACATTTTTTCCCCTAAATAAGTTCTGATATTTTTGCCTGTGATATGGTTTGAAAAGAGTCTACCTTCTTAGCTCCTGACAAAACCTTGGTCTCATTTAGGAAGCTGGAAACTTAAATTTGAAACAGAAATGTGAGCACATATCTGATAAAAGGCCCATTTATACACATGCAATCACTTCCTTTCTGCTTCAGAAGTGTGAGAAGGGACACCAGCTCCACCTTGCAATTCAGAAAGTGATCTGCTCTATAGAAATGATGGTATTGTACTCACACAGGATATAATTAATACTGGTTGCAACTTGACATTCAAGTAAAGCACAAAAATAAACATATTCCTGAGGGAGGAGAGGAACATATGTCAGAAAAGTAAAGGGTATTTTGTCCCAAAATATGCTGAATTGGTGTATATTGAATATGTCCAGCTGAAAACATTGGAGAAACTATCAGGACAGAAATGAGGGGACAGCTGACTTTCATTTTCCTACATACAGCAAGCCGTAGGATTCTCTGGAGAGGGTGCCTTCTCCAAACCAGGTGAGAGAACGTTCCTTATAACCACAGACTAGCGTTTGGTGGGCCAACAGATCTGAATAAAGAAACTTCTCAAAGTAACCATTTTCTTTCTTTCATTTTTCAGATTAATAAAAGGCTACAGTTAGGTTACATTGTTCGCATTTGTTAGGTTAAGTCCAAGCTGTAGTTAACACTTCACCCAGGAGATGAGCCTTATATCCGTAACTGTGCCCATTAGGTGAGAGCTTACCACCCCTCTACCCACTCCCTTCTTTCCCCTCCCCTCCTCCCACTTGAATTTAACTGTGTTTTTCTCTCAGGTGTGCGGTTGTTCATCTGCTGATTTCACATTAGTACTGAGTACATTGGGTACTTGCTTTTCCGTTCTTGTAATACTTTACTTAGAAAAATGTTTTCCAAATCCATCCAGGTAAATACCAAGGATGTAAAGTTTCCATCTTTTTTTATGACTGAATAGTATCTTGCACTGGTTTTATGTCCATGTATGGTTCCTAGTAGCTCCTGTAGAATTGACTGCCCCAACCAGATCTTTTTGTCCTGTCATTTCTCTGCAAGTTGATCGGGTTTTCTTCCTCTGAAATGTACAAAAAGCATCTTTCTTTGGCCCTTTTTTCTAACTCTGATGTCTTATGAATACATGTAAAATTAATACAATTTGCATGCTTTTCTCTTGTTAGTCTATGTGGGTCTATTTGCTTCCCAGACTCATCCAAAGAGCCCACATAAGAACTAAGGAGGGTGGAATTAGAGGGGTCTATTTCCCTCCCCTACAGCGTATGATGTGTTTAGCAAATAAGTCTGCCTGCTGTTGGACACAGCTGTCTCCTTTCCTGTGATAGTGGGTCAATCTGGGGAAAGAGAGAGCAGCCCAGAAAGGAGAATGGGAAAAATCAAAGGGCTGGGTCAGCTGGAGGTGTGCTGTGTTCGCTTTTAATAAGAAGAAGCAACGAAATTAGAAGCTCTGAAAGTTTCATATGACAGGGTTAAATAATGTTAATCATTACACGTGGCCACAGAGGAAAAGCCTGGGAACTGTTTGGCTCTTGACAGTTTCCTCGTAAGGTGCCTTCTGAGATTCATGGCACAAAGGGGCAGTGAAGTGTGCCCTCGACTATTGGGATTTGATCTGGCCTCAGACTCAGACCTTGGTATGTAGGTGAGTTAACTCTCTCTCTTTGTCCTTTACTCCCTCTCTTTCTCTCTATTATTTTTTAAATTATCCTGCACATCCTTTTCACTTCATTCCCCCTTGAATTCTATAATGACGTTAGTAACAATGGTCTTTATGAACACAAGCATGGAAAAGAAATGAAGCTATGCCAGAGAAGTGTTATTGACATGAGTAACCTTTATTGTTAAGAGAAGCTTTATTACAGACAAAAGTGAAAGGGGTTTTGGTTAAGTCATTACTCATTTAGCATTAATTTTCCAAAATAGCCAATTTTGGATTTGAAGATTCTTAGCTCCTATCTTCATGGGGGTTTTGGATTATGGCCGTGTGTCCTAAGGGACCTGGAGGCTATTTTAGGAACATAAGTAAGAACTCTCAGACTATTTTGAAATAAATGTCTCCAAAGTGATAAAATTAAGAATAAAAATGCTGATTAATTATTTTGGTGTCTCGCATGGAATTTCTCTCTCTTTCACACACTCACAACACTTCCTACTTTTACATTAAATGGTCTCCAGTACAATATAGTTGTAGTTATTTAGGCAGAATTTTGGGCTTCCAGGGTTGGACACCCTCAGCATTATTCTCCACTGAGTCTACTTAAGGGGATATTGTGGGTGCTAAGGAAATGATGACTAAATTGGACTTGCTCATTTGCCTAGCATTTATGGAATACCTACTGTGTGCCAGATACAGTGCTGAGGACAAAGGTGTGATTTGGCTGTGGTTTATACACTTCTGGACCCACCACGAGGCAGATGTTTAACAAATTATTCTTGCATTTAACTTTGTTTGGGATAGTCAAAGTTTTCTTTGAAGTCCAAGAGGAAGTAGTAGGTAAGCTGAACCTTGAGCACAGTTGAACTTGAGTGGGGAAGGGCAGAAGATCATCCAGCACAAGGTAACAGTCAGGATAAAACTTCAGAGGAAAGAGGAAGGCGACTTCTTTATGCAACAGGTGTCCTTTTGGGCGAGAAGTACAGAGAATTTGAGCCTGTCATCCCATTACTGGGTGTCTACCCAGAAGAACAAAAATCATTTTACCACAAAGACATTTGTACTAGAAGTTTATTGCAGCTCAATTCATAATTGCCAGGTTGTGGGAGCAACCTAAGTGCCCAGCAACCCATGAAGGGATCAACGTTCATACATCTACACAGACATATACATGGTATATGTAGACCATGGAATATTTTTCAGCTAATCAAAAAGACTTCACATCTCTTACATTTACCTGGATGGAGTTGAAATACATTCTTCTTAGTAAAATATCACAAGAATGGAAAAGTACATATCCAATGTACTCCACACTATTATGAAATCAATATAGAAACAATTACTTGTTCCTAAGAACAATAAAACATTATTGTAGTTATATATGGACTATATATATATAGTTATATATTATAGTCCAGTTCAGGGGTAGAGGGAAGGGGGACCAGGGAGGGGAGACATATGGCAGAAGGAGGGAGGGCCTGAGGCAGGATCCCACCTAATGTGCACACCGTGAGGGTGGATAACATGCCCGGAAGTGAGGGGCCCTTCCACAAATGAAACGGAACAGTGTAATCTAATTACTGTACCCTCATATTAAATATTGAATAAAATTTAAAACAAAAAGGGGTGTAGTATGCTGCGTATGGCTGTTTATGGGAGAGGTTGGAAGAAACAGCAGGGACCTGGATAATGACAAACCTCGCAACATGATGGAACTTGGCTGTCACTTGTTTATTCATTGCACAGATATTGAGCATATGTGATGCGTTCCAAGTTAGTAGAGGGTACAGTGTCAAACAAGACAAAGTCTGCACCCTCGTGGAACT
This sequence comes from Galagoides demidoff, assembly GCA_963574575.1. Classification (NCBI taxonomy): domain Eukaryota; kingdom Metazoa; phylum Chordata; class Mammalia; order Primates; family Galagidae; genus Galagoides; species Galagoides demidoff. The sequence goes on from CAUYQV010117788.1 coordinate 15,308, forward strand.
TACATTCCAGCTGGGAAATTGAAAATAAATAAGTAAATACATAATGAAACTAATTTCAGATTCTGTAAAACACAAAAATAGCAAGAAGAAAAAAATTCTAATGTACTAGAAAATTGCAGGGTAGATGAGGGAAGGCAGAGGCATTTGCAGAAAGGGTAGTTAGGGAGGATGTTGTGAAGTGACACTGAGCTGAAACTTAATGTCTAAGCAGGAGCCAGCTCTGGGGAGCAAAGGAAGAGGAGGCCAGTGACCCCAGGGTGCAGGAGGTGTGAGGGAGAGTGGCCTGAGCTGGCCATGGCTATCTGGTCAGTGCCACATCACATCATGTGGGGCCTTGCAGGCTTGGTTTTTCTTGGTGCACTGGAAAGCCATTGAAGCAGAGGCTAGGAGTGACCTGGTTTTCATTTGTATCAGGCGGTTCTGGCTAATACAGAGACGAGATCAGGTAGGGGAAGGTATATTGCACTGCTCCCCAAGGAAGAATCTGTGAAGATCTAGCCTGAGGTGGTAGAGTTGGAAACAGAAAACATGTCTTATAGAATTGGAACTTAAGCCATACAGGGCTTTACTACTCTTTTAACCAAAGGGCAAGTGGTTCTTTGATGTCACACATGAAATAATTGGAAGAAAATTAAGTAAAACAAGGAAATATTGGTCTTTGGCTTAATTGTGTCTGATTGGCATAGCTGATGGTGTATCTCTAGCATGATTCTACCTTTTAGTTTGGGGCCTAAGAAAAAAAGTCACGATTTCATCCTGGGCAACAGTGTGGTATGAATTCTTTTCAGTTTCAAGCTAAACTTTGTCCTCCCAGACCCTTCCATCCCAAGACAGAGCAATCTCAGTGACTGGTAGTGTTTTTGATGTAAGACCAGAGGGGACTCCTTATAAAGATGGGGCTAGAACCACTCCAAGTCAATTGTTAAGGAAGACAGTCTCCCCTGAATGTGCCAGCTTTCATAAATAATGCAGCTCTGGACTTTTCCAAATGCCAGTGATTTTTTTGTGTGTGCCATTAACACCTGTTAAGAATTGTGTGACTTCAAACAATCACAAAAACAAACTTTTATAACCTCACTCCTTGGCTAGACAAGAAGATTTTTCAGTCCCACCTGAACCTGGTAAGAACAGACTATCTAGTGGCCTGTTGGTCAAGGTGAGGGAGACACTCCCAGTAAAGAAGGGGGTGGGCCTGTCCGTTACTGTGAGAAATCTTCACTCTTTCCTTTGATGATTATTTGAGCCCCAATATTCAACAAACACAGCCACCATTCATGGAGCACTGGCATCATGTGAAACCTTAGGAAAATGTTCATTCAAGAAAACGTTTACTATCTGCTGCGTCCCAGGCAGTCTGATTGGTCTGTGTCTAGGAACTTATCCAGTCTAGATGCTCCAAAACTATGGTAGGTGAATATGCATTTTAATCCCCGGGTAAACCTGTTATAAAGTCAGAAAATCTGAAGTCAAACCATTGTAAGTCAGGGACCATCTGTATTTGGTAGAAGTATTCAAACATGTCAGGTGAGGCCAGTGAGATAACCTCCTAAGGAAGGAGGAGTTGTGCCCCATGGAGGCATCCTGAAAGGGCTCTGGACAGGAGCAATTATATTATAAAATACCATAATCATGGGATTAGAAGGACATTAGAGGCACAGAGGGTATGGCTTAACAGTGGGCTCTAAAGTTCTATTGCTTTGGTCAGCATCCTAGCTGGATGGTCTTGGGCATGTTCTTTTACCCTCTGGGACCTCATATATTAATATCAATGAAGATCATTATATCGCCTTCTTGGAGTGATTATAAGAATCATGTACGATACATTACACAGTTCCCAACACCAAGTTAGCCATCATTATTTATATGGTTTCATCCCAACTTCATCTGATACACTAGTCTTACCTAGGTCATCTCATTCCACTTGTAAATCATTTCAAATGTTAAACCTGTTTGGTTGGTCAGTGGATAGATTATCAGAACCTAAAGAGAAGGAAGGAAGAGCTTCCCAGGTAGGAAGAATTGTATAAAGACTAGAAGGAGGCAACCGTGGGGTATGTTAGTCAACAGAACATGATTCCTGTTTGACTGGAGTGTTGGAGATGAGAAGTTGGTGAGAAGGGCAGGTGCAGTTTTACAGGAGAGGCCTTGGGGGCCAGGGTCCCCAGACAGATAAAGGCACTCCTCTGTACTGTGGGACTTACTCTTTCCATACTGGAAGTCAATACACATGTAAAATCATGTGAGCTGACATTGGTGAGCTAGCAGAATATAGCTGACCTTACCTTGATCATCACAGAGGTCAAGGGTACCAACCTCCTCACAGTCAAAAATCTGCTTTTGATTCCCCCAGAAGTTAGCTATTAATAGCCTACTGTTGACTGGAAGCTATCATATGTATTTTGTATAAGTATCATATACTGTATTTTTACAGTAAAGTAAGTTAGAGAAAAGAAAATTTTAGTAAGAAAATTGTAAGGAAGAGAAAGCCTTAAATGGAATTGGATTCATTAAATGGAATTGGATCATCATAAAGGTCCTTGTCATCTTCACATTGACTGGGGAGGAGGAAAAGGAGGTGCTGCTGCTCTTGCTGTCATGAAGTGGGGGGGGCAGAGACAGAAGAAAATCAATGTGTCAGGGGACCCACACAGTTCAATGCTGTGCTGTTCAAGGGTCAACTATCTTCACTGGAGGCTTTCCTGGATAACTGGGGTAGATAGTTGGCAAATGAACCCAACGTACATCAGAGGGCTGGTGTGCCCTCTTTGTACTACTACCCTGGGCTCTGATAGGAATTCCTAGCTCGTTCTATTTAGACCCAGCCTAGTCAAAGGGTAAAGCTTCCCCTTTTTACTGTTTCACGTAAGCTCCCTGTCCTCTGGGGGGCTGGTACCTTTCCCTGATCATAGGATGTCAAGTTATCGATAAGGCATGAGTCAGTTGGCCATGGTAACTGAACTGAGGTTTGGGCTACTGGCCAATGGAGAGCTTCATTGAAATGTGGGCAAGTTTTCACCCAGCTACCTGGTACTCGAAATTGGGATCCTAAATTTTTAAGGACTCGGTTCCTTTTGTTTTTTCTATACTCTAAATTCTTACCCTTTTGTGTGGTCCTGTCCCTTCCCCAGTCTAATCTTTCCTAGTCTCTGGGGTTAATATTGTTTGCTCTGCAAACATTCTATGAAACTTTGTGCCTTGCAGTTATCTGGCAGTTTTTTTCTCTGCTAAGTGTCTGCTTCAGTTTGAACTGGGGAAAAGAGAGAGAAACACAGAAACAAAACCTGCAACTGGGATGCCTGTGAAAAAGGAAGAGACACAGAACAAAACCCACAAGCAGAGGACTCCTTCCAGGTGTTTATGTACCCTGGTCTTTGTACGACTCCCTTTTTTTCCTGCAGCTGCCTGCCTGGGGATGTGGCCTGGAAGCATAATAACTACCACAGGATATGAAATAAGAGGCCTGGGGTTCACCTGTGGCTGTGGTGGAGTCTCAGACTTTTTATGGACAGCCAGTAACCTTCTGTTTGATTTGATTTCCTGTCTTTCAAACAAGGTGGTTGCACCAGATAGGCCAACTTAAATGGTTCTTTACAGAGCTGATGGACTGTGGTTTTGCCTTTCTTAATTTGTGCAAGATTTGATTTATCTTTGATTCTTCAATATGCATACAATGAGGCTGATTATCTAGGAAAAAAATGCCTATATTGAAATAGCTAAGAATTGGATTTAGTCCCCTAAGTCTGGGCTTTCCCTCTATGTGTTTGGCCGTCTTATAAACAAAAAACCTTTCTTCTGAGCAAGACACAATTGTGATAATGCAGTTTCCTAATCAAAAGAGGAAGAATATGCATCTAAAATAATTTCTTGAGGTTTTATTCACTGTTGCTTAGTGTAGGGTTATATTTAGCCGCATTTTAAGCTCTCCAATTTCCTTTGAAATGCACATGGGAGGGAAATAAGGGAAGCAATTGGAAAACAATAGAAACGACATTTAGGAAAAATAGAGAAAGGCTTGGTGAAATCTACAAATGTTTAGGAAATACTTCAAGACTTTCTTCAGATCCTTAAACACACCACCTGTTTCTCTCCTTTGGGTATTAAATGGGATGTATGCACTGCTTTCAAAGCTATCAAGAGCTATAAAAGTTTTACCTCCAAGTTAATAAATGTACAAAATGCATCATCCGGCCTCTTGGCTATCACTACACTCTGCTTCAGACCTTTTTGAAGATAAGGCTTTATCTCAGCTTTTACTTCCTGCCTCATAATTGCTCAGCTAAGCTAATGAAGCCCATTTGGTGTTGTGAGCATTCAAAGCACTCATCTGCATGAAAGCTACTGGCCCTTAATTATGTAAAACAGATATTAAAAAATAATTCCCTGCCTCTGATCGGGATCAAGGCTCAAGGGCTGAATACTGAATTTAGGCTTATTCAGAGCTGGCCTTTTTTATGCTCACAATCATTTGCTAGACTTCAATCCCTTGGGTGCTTCCTTCTCAGGAGGTCATATTTCTTTCTTTCTCTTCCTTACCTGCAAATATGGTGGTGCAGCCCAATGGTACCCCACTACTCCCCTGTTTGCTCAGTGACATGAAGCCTCCAGCTTAGGAATGACAATGTAGGCAAAATGTGATGTGCCTTTGGCATCTTATTACATTTTGACAGGTGTCTGACATGAGATGCTGTCAGAGCTGGGGTTTAACCTTGGAATGCCACCTTCAATTAGGGTGTCTCTGGATAAAAAACAGTGAAATGGATCTGAGTAGCTGATGCCTCAATATTGTTGCATTTCATTTTATTTCTGGACCAGATGCACTGCCTATGTGGGCATTTTTTTTTTCATGTGCTACAAAAATAGGTGCCGGTTGGGCTCTGTCACTGGAACTGTGGGTTTGATGAGCTGCTCTTGTTGAGGAAGTCAGATGAAGCCAAGCTGTCATCCTAAAATACATTCAGTGCAAGGCAGATCTGCTATTGTTTTGATACCTTCACACTTAATGGGATTTTAATTTATCATAAATGTCTAGACTGCTAATAGCAATGAAACTTGTTAGATATCATTCTCCAAATACAGAAAACGTAACAAAATAAATGTTGAGAATTTTAAATGGAGAAAAGCCTGTTAGTGGGCAGATGCCCTTAGAAACTGCACGCTGGCTAAATTCCGATGCTTGAGATGTTGTGAATGAGGGTTTTTCCTCCTCAATGCTATTTTTTATTTTGCTCTTTTGGGGGTTTCGAGAGGTGAGGGAGCCTGAGAGTACCAATGAGGTTATAAAATTAAGTTTGAGAATTCATCCCAGACAAAGTGCTACATACCTCTGCCCAATATCACTTTGGTTCCTTTGGAGTACTCCCCTTAAGAAGCTTCATACCAATGCCACCCTTCAAAGCAGTTTTGAAACTCTTTTTCTGGAATGGCCATCAGAGCTGTTGTCATACAAGGTCAGACAAATAAGTTCAAACACTCATCCTTGAAAAATTACTTTGAAGGGTGGACAGGATGCTGGCATTGGACTGTAGCTTCCTAAGGGGAGTAGCTCAAGGGTGACCATAGTGATATTCAGCCATGAGGTATACAGCACTTTTTCTAGGATGAGTTGTAGAACTTAATGTTCTAACCTCATATCCAGCACTGTCTAGCAAAAAATATATGATTCTCACACCTTACACATACACGGTTTATACAAGTAAGAGGATCTCACTGGTTCTTGTGGCAGCTAAAGCTGGATGGATTAAAAAAAAGAAAAATGTACATTTGAAGTATTGATGTCTGTGGTAGGTAGTGTAGAATATGCCCTCCTCATGAAGATGTTCATCTCTTAGCCTCCGGAAACTATGTATGTGTCACATTATATGAGATGGGGAACTAAGATTACAGATGGAATTAAGGTTGCTAAATAGCTCTCCCTAAAATAGAGAGATTATTCAGTAGTGTCCAATTGGATCCAATGCTACATTATAATCTCAAGCATCCTTAAAAAGTGGATGAAGGTCAGGGTGATGGCACACCATGTGAGAAGGACTTGACCCATCATTGCCAACTTTGAAGATGGAGAACGGAGATCACGAGCCAGGGATTGTAGGTAGAACAGAATCAGGCTCTGCTCACACCTTGATTTAGCTTTGAGACCTGTATCAGGCATCCAGTGTGCAGAACAGCAAGATCCTAAGCTTGTGTTGTCTAAAGCTGCTGGGTCTGTGGTAACTTGGTACCTCAGCCATGGGAAACCAACACACTGCCTCATCAGAGAGGCAGTGGTTACCTTGTTTTCTTCCCCAGGTTTGTGACATTTGGGCATGAAGCAGAGCTTCTCCTCCACCGGAATTTTTCCTTCTCTGTGACAGAGATGTCTTTGGCACCAAGTTGGTTCTGGCTTTAAATATGTTCAGTTTGAACAGATGCATGTTCTATTTTCTCTTTCCTATTCCCTGAGATTACATGAGGAAGTTTGTTAAATGAGCTATTAAGACCCTGAGCGCTGATATTTATACTTGCTTAGAAGTCTCTTTGGCTCACAGTGCTTGCTTTCATTGTTATTATTTTCATGACTGTTTTGCTGTCCCAGCGAGCTCGGACATCTCGACCTTTCTTGTTAGAGTTGGGAGGAGTTTGCCAGCATTTCACGCAGCTTTCTGTTTTTTCTACTCCTTAATCCTCTCTTGCTGATTTCCTGTTGACTCTGTACTTAACTACCCTCATTCTTGGGCTGAGACTGATGTGTGGAATGTAGAAAAGTGTGACTGAATTGAGTCAATCTAGAAATCCTACCATGTTTTTCATACTTTTTAGTTTAAAACAGGCCTTCATATAGAAAAGGTGTATAGGGAGGTGCCTGTGGCTCAATGAGTAGGACACCAGCCCCATATACCAAGGGTGGCGGGTTCAAACCCAGCCCCAGCCAAATTGCAACAAAAAATAGCCAGGCATTGTGGCGGGCACCTGTAGTCCCAGCTACTTGGGAGGCTGAGGCAGAAGAATCGCCTAAGCCCAGGAGTTGGAGGTTGCTGGAGCGACTCCACTGCACTCTACTGAGGGTGAAAAAGTGAGACTCTGTCTCTACCAAAAAAAAAAAGAAAAAAGAAAAAGAAAAGGT
>CAUYQV010117789.1:0-29781 GCA_963574575.1 Galagoides demidoff
TAGTCTTTCAGAGAAAAGCTTCCTATCTGCCCCTCACTGGGCTCAAGGCCTGACACCATCCACCAGCAAGAGATACAAATGCTTAATTTCACTGAATGTGAAAACTAGTCAGCAAAACTTGTCAGTGTTCATGAAATCTAAACAGAGTGCACATTTGGCAGAGAGGAGGGGCTGAGCTGAGGGAAGCTTTCCAGGGGTGAGTTTAAGAACAAGAAAGGTCAGTGTGAAGATGAAGGTCACTGCCTAAACTGTGGTGTCAGGAAAAAAAAACTGACCACTGACGTCCAAAAGATCTACACAAGAATTCTACTCTGGTGGAATAATGTAACCCTGGAAATACGACTTCTTTTTCCTAGGTGAGGTTTTCTGATCTGAAAATAGAAGAGAAGTACAGGTAATAAATCCAGAACCATAGCACAGTGTCAGGCAAGGAATGGCCGCTGACACTATTACTACTCCAGCTTTATTTCGTTTGAACAATACATTCAGAGAAGAGAGAACTTGGCTTTAGGAGACGTGCTTAGCTTCTCTTATTCTGACATAGCAGTCCCAGGCTACTGCAACCTTGTCTGGATTTATGAAAGGAAGATGGGGCTGAGAGACAAGAACTACAGTGGAACCTGCACAGCTGACCACTTCCTACTCTGATCACCTCCTTTAGTTGACCTAATTTTTACAGACTGGACATGCACTACATGCAGGTCTCAGTACAGCATGTCAAGTTCCTTATGTTGACCACTTCCCATATGTTGACCACTTTGTCATAGTCCCGTAGGTGGTCAACTTATAGAGGTTATGTTGTAGTGTTAATCAAAACAATATTTTAGCTGGGACTTAAAATGTCATGGTTTATGATCTTTCATTTTCTGTGCTGCATAAAATAGGGATGATATACTAAACCAGGTCCACAGAACTGCTGGAAAGACCAAATGTGAAAATGTTTGGAACAGCAAAGCACTACACAAATCTAAAGCCACATCACTATTACTGGGATGACTGTTACCTAAGTTTGCAAGTGTTTAACACGTCAGAATCTTTGAGTACAACTGTACAAATCCAGTAGTATTTATATTTGAACATCATGGCCACCCTCAAATAGTTTTCCTTTTTTTGCATAATACATTTCATTATAAAATACATTTTTTAGATAAAATATTATAGGTTTATTTAAAACTTAATTCCCAGGCAGCACCTGTGGCTCAAGGAGTAAGGCACTGGCCCCATTTACTGGAGGTGGTGGGTTCAAAACCAGCCCTAGCCAAAAGAAAAAAAAAAAAAACCTGGGCAGTGCCTGTAGCTCAAGGAGTAGGGCGCTGTCCCCATATGACAGAGCTGGTGGGTTCAAACCCAGCCCTGGCCAAAAAAAAAAAAAAAAAAAAAAAAAAAAAAAAACCAACTTAATTTTCACAGTGAGTATACAAAATACAAACTCCACAAAATGTTCATTTTACTTGTAGCTTACAAATATACAAAACAGAAGTTTGCTTAAATTTATATTATATTGGGTGGTGCCTGAGGCTCAAAGGAGTAGGGCACCTGTCCCATATGCTGCGGAGGTCATAGGTTGAAACCCAGAATCAGCCAAAAACTGCAAAAAAAAAAAAAAAAAGAATTACACATTTATTAAGGCAAGTAACTATTTAGAGAAAAAAACAGTTGTTCTCCTTAAGGCATACTTGGGAATAAACCATTGTACAAATTATTGCATGTCTGAAACCACAGTGCAGAACAGACTGCATGAAAACATTAAAGTAAACCAGGTGTATTTATCTGACTTAGGTCATAAATGGAGATCGGAAGAGAAAAATAGATTTATTTTCCTTGTCAAAGTATGCAGCAGTTGGAGAACTTTGGCTTCCTCGTTTGGTACCTTTACAACCAAGACTCACCAAGCACCATCAATTTTTAGGCTATTAGAACACATTTTCTGTATCCGAATTTCTTTCTTTTCTTCTAGCATAATAATGGCTTTCAAAAGGCCAAAATAATAATAATAATAATACAAGGTGATCTTTATGCTTATATTGCATCAAAACACAATTCAAGGGAATTCTGGTCTTCCTTCCCCCAACTCACAGACCTAATTTATACCCTGGTAGCCACAACTTCCAGTTACACCCTCAGCGTTTCTGTTAAGTCCAGGAATATTCAAAATGGATTTAGAATTGGAATGATAGAAGATCCAGTCACAGACCCCGTCAGTTCTTTGATTTTTGACTTTTGGCTTCCTCCTGTTCCCCGAACATTCATTCACAAGTTGACTCAGGTGGGAACTGGACCATGATTGTCGTGCTTTCTAACTGGGCTCTTCCCCTCCTCCTCAGGAAGACAGTGTGAAAGGTATAAAATACTGAAATATCATCTGGCAGTGTGGGTCGTATCCACTGTTTGAGACTTAAAAGTGCCTCTTCATGTGTAAGGCGAGGGAGTTCGACCTAGAAAATGCAGGGTTGCACTTCTGGCACTGGATCAGGTGGTGCCTTGTGTGTTTCTGGTAGTGCCTGGTCAGTTCATCTGACCGGGTGAATTTCCAGCCACAGACATCCCAGTCTCAGTGGTAGGGTTTCTCACCTGTGTGGATTTGTAGGTGTGCCTTGAGACCAGAACTCTTTATATAGGTTTTGCCGTAGCCCGCGTGATCACAAGTGTGGGTGGCAGTTCTTTTCTGGGGCTTTGATCTTCTTCCCCTCTTTGGCTTGGGCTCCTCCGGAATGCAGGATCCTGGTGGCATGAGTTCTTGGTAAAGGAGCGGCAGGACACGTGGCTGCATCTGGTCTGGGAGGGAGGGTGGGTAGCTGGTACCCGGGTGGGGGTGGAAGCCCAGGGACAGAGGCAGGGCAGGGTGACAGTCCCTGCTGCTCAGTAGTTCCTCGAGACCCAGGGTCGGGGTAGTCCTTCTGGGGAGCGGCAGCCCTAAGTGGGAGTCAGGTGCAGTTGACCAGTGGCCATTGTGAGTGCTTCTGCAGGATAGCGGGGTCCTGAGGCGGGGTGGGCGGCCGCTGTACCCGGACCTGCCAAGTGCCTCTTCCCGCTCCTCCGACCCCCACCCACCTACCTGCTTGTGGCCAGTGCCCACGGCCACGTGCGACCCAAGCACCCCCAGGAATCCGCGCCTTGCGCCACCACCCAGCCCGCAGCTCCGCTCCATCGCAGCCAGTCTCACCTAGCGGCGTCGCCAGCCCCACGCCCCGGCCACAGCCCCGGCTCCTACTATAACATCCGAGGCGACCACAACCACAGCAGCGGATGCTGCTGAGTCAAAGAGCACAGACTGGTCACCTATTTAATCACCTCGCCCATTGTCTACTTTTAAGAGTTTACAGCTTTTCTAAGAACTTTTGTATACCAAGGAACTTTCTTAAAAAGATGTCTTCAATTTATATTTAATCCAAAGAGGAAGGATCTCAGGGCAGTTTGGAGGTTTGGGGTTTGGCTTCCTTTCTAAGTTTTTCTTCATTGATTTTGGGGTTCGGGTACGCCCCTGCTCAGGGCTCCTGAGGACTTTCTGGGCCCCCACATTACTGAGGCAGGCACCTGGAGAGTCTGACATGGCTCTCAGCGATGATCTGCTCCCGTCTTTCTCTACTTTTGCCTCTGGCCCAGGTAGGGAGAAGCCACTGCGTCTGGCAGGTGCCCCGAATAAAAGCTGGTGGGAGGAACTCTCCCACACGAAGCGACTCCCCCCAGTGCTTCCAGGCCTCCCCTAAGACCTGGTGGCGGCGACCCTGAGCACAGACCTGGAGAGCGGCAGATCCAGCATGGCTTGTGATGGTAGAAACCCAGCGCTTCTACCCCAGAGGGAGACGGAGGTGTTCAATGATAATGATCTCCTGGACCTGGAGTTTATCCTTTCCAACTCACTGTCTCATCCAGAGTCGGTGGTCACCACCGTGTTCTCATTGGCGTCAGCTTTATCCTCGTCCTCCTCTTGCAGCAGTGGCCCTGCCAGTGCGCCCTCCACCTGTAGCTTCAGCTATGGGATCTGAGCCAGGGGTGACCCTGGCTGGCGGAGACCTGTATGGCCTAGAGTCTGTGCCTCTTCCCAGGGCTCCCTTCAACCTGGAGGACATCAAGGTGGTGAGGCCCACTGGCGGCTTAGTGGCCTAGCTCTTGAGGCCCGAATTGGACCCCAAGTACATTTTACTGCGGCAGCCGTACCCGCCAGGTGGCGCGCTGATGGGCTAGTTTGTGTTGAAGCTGTGGAGTAGTGCCTCTGTCATCAGTGTTAGCAGAGACAGCCCTGATGGCAGCCACCTGGTAGTGGTGGCGCCCTACAGTGGCAGGCCACCGCGTATGTGCCCTAAGATCAAGCAGGAGGCCGTCCCCTCCTGCTCATTGGCTGGCACCTGGAGTCCCGTTTGGGTGCTGGATCCCCTCTCAGCAATGGCCACCAGCCAACTACCTAAAATACAATTTTAAATAAAAATTTGCATGTAAGAATGCTTATAGCAACACTTTTAAGGAAATGTCTATTATTTAAAAAATCATTCAAATACATTAAGTATACATTTCTTTTATATTAACATATATATATATATATTTGTTTGTTTTGTTTGTTTGTTTGTATTTTGCAGTTTTTGGCCAGGTCTGGGTTTAAACCCACCACATCCAGCCTATGGGGCCGGTGCCTACTCCTTTGAGCTACAGGTGTTGCCCTATATAAACATATTTTTTAAAAATAAATTAATCAGTCCTAAGAATTAAGAATGTAGAAGAGAAATGAAAGCAATGATTTGTAAATTTTTGGTTGCTGGCACTTTTAAACACTCTGATGATTTCTAAACAGAAAACTAAATATGCACAAAAACTAGGTCAAGAAATCAGGGGTTTGAAAATCTTCCTCTGTACATAAGGAATTCCTGAACATCAGGTTCAATGTTTTCTCACAGCTCTGTGCCAGAACTAGTATGCTGTCATCACCCCTTTAAAAAAGGACACTTTAGTGGAAAACAAGGTGTGCCTACAAAAAAAAACAAACCCTGGATGTATCGATGTGGCAACATCTTCTAAATATTCCAAATACACAAAGTCTTTAAAATAATATTAATATTAGATATATAAATGCACAGAAAACAAATGGCAGGAGATAATCTACAGTCTTAACTACTGGAATTGGGGTGGGGGTAGCTGGTAATATAAAAAGAGACACTTTTTTTGGTGACGAGTCTCACTCTGTTGCCCTGTGTAGAATGCCACAGCATCATAGCTCACCTCAACCTCAATCTCCTGGGCTCAAGAGATCCTCCTATCCCGGCCTCATGAGTGGCTGGGACTACAGGAACCCACCACAAGACACAGCTATTTTTCCCCCATTTTTTAAGTAGAGACAGGATTTTGCTTTGCTTTGCTCAGGCTTGTTTTGAACTCCTAAACTCAAGATATCCACCTGGCTCCACCTCTGAGTGCTACAATTATAGGTGTGAACCACCATGCCCAGCCTAAGACTTGAATTTTTAAAGGCCATATTCTTCCATACTATTCACACACACACAGACCTACACACAAAGAAGGTGCTGAAAAAGTCTCTATATATTTTAATGGCCACCGACCAACTTGCCCCAACTCCTAGGCACTCCACGTTTTCTACAACTTACAACCACCCAATCTTCGATAAACCAAACAAGAACGTACACTGGAAGAAAGACTCCCTATTCAATAGATGGTGCTGGGAGAACTGGATATCCACATGTAAAAGACTGAAACCGGATCCACACATTTCTCCACTCAGAAAAATTGATCAAGCTGGATAAAGGACCGAAATTTAAGGCATGAAACAGTAAAAATCCTCATAGAAAGCATAGGAAAAACAATGGAAGATATTGGCCTGGGGAAAGACTTTATGAACAAGACTGCCATGGCAATAGGAATAACAGCAACTAATTAAATGGGATTTTATTATACTTAAAAGCTTCTGTACAGCTAAGGAGACAACAACCCAAGCAAATAGACAACCTACCCAATGGGAAAGGATATTTGCATATTTTGAATCAGATAGAAGCTTAAGAACTAGGATCTACACAAAACTTCAATTAATCCACATGAAATAAACCAACAATCCCATACATCAATGGGGAAGAGAGATGAACAGAACCTTCTCTGAGGAAGACAGATGAATGGCTAGCAAACATATGAAAAAATGCTCATCATCCGTAATTATTAGAGAAATGCAAATTAGAATCACCCTGAGATATCATCTAACCCCAGCAAGAATGGTCCATATCACAAAATCTTGAAACTGCAGATGCTGGTGGGGATGTGGAGAGAAAGGAACACTGGTGGTGCAAGGAACACTTGCAAACTAATACAACATTTTTGGAAACAAGTATGGAGAAACATCAAAGAACTCAACCTAGACCACCCATTTGATCCTGCAATCCATTACTGAGTATCTATCCAGAGGGGGAAAAATACCTTTTATTATAAAGACACTTGTACTAGACTGTTTATTGCAGCTCAATTTACAATCGCTAAAATGCGGAAACAGCCTGAATGCCCTCAACCCAGCAATGGATTGGCAAGCTGTGGTCTATGTATAACATGGAATATTCTTCAGCTATTAAAAATGGATTTTTTTCAGCATTTCTCTTAACTTGGATGGAGGTGGAACACATTATTCTTTTTTTCCTTATTGAATGGTAACTATGTACATTAATGCACTTTTGGGGTACAGTGTGGTGTTTTCACATACAATTTGAAACATTTCCATCAAACTGGTTAACATAGCCTTCATGTCATTTTCTTAGTTATTGTGTTAAAACAGTCTTATTCTACTCTTAGAAAGATTCACTTGTGCCCTTGTAAGATAAACCACAGAAGTGATGGAGAGCACAGTTTAATAAAGCTAGTCAAAAGTATTGTTTGCCAGGAAAACTGAGTTTCTCTTTCTGTGAAAGAAAATTATTCCAAGATTTGTTCCCAAAGATTCTTTGGAGTTATATTTGGACATTGGAACATGTCTGATAATTCTTACTTCTGACCTTGTTTGACGGAACTAAAATTGGTTAATGGTAAATATGTGTGTACTTGGTCCTGGGCATCAGAGGTCACTGCAAAACTTCTTCTTTTTTAAATTAAGATAAGGGTATATATGATTAGGATACATTATTTGCATTTGTTAGGTAAAGGTCCAAGTTGGAGTTGAGCCCTTCACCCAGAGGTGTGCCGTGTACCCCTTAGATTGTGCCCGTTAGGTGAGAGCTTACCAAACAAGCTTTTTTTTTTTTTTATTGAGAGAACATCTCATTTTGTTGCCCTTGGAAGAGTACCATGGCCACACTGCCTGGTCTTTAAAACTTTTTGATTGTAGCATCCTCTGAGTAAATTGATCCATCTTTTGGGAAAATTATGTCCGAAAAACTTCTCATTTGAAAATTCTTTGGCTACTCACATTAATTAGTAGTTGATACTGCATTTAGAATGGACTTTCTTTGGAGTTCACAGCTTGAGATGGCCCACATCTTGAATCTTTAACTCACTGATGTTTGAATTATTCAATAGCTGGTTTAGCCAATATTCAGTTTCAAATAAGTGTTCAATGGTGTTAGTGACTTAGGTCTTTTTTTTTGAGAGAAAGTCTTATCTTCATCACCCTCAGGAGATTGCTATGGCGTCATAGTTCTAGCAACCTCAAACTCCTAGGCTCAAGTGATCCTATTTATAAATAGTAATGCATTTTAAATGTATTGCTGTTGATTTATAGTGATTAGTTACTTATCTGATTTGAAAGATTCTGCCACATTTTGTAAGAAATAGATGTACCGGCTCGGCTCAATCGGCTAAGGAGCCAGCCACGTACACCTAAGGTGGCAGGTTCGAATCCCCAGCCTGGGCCTGCCAAACAACAATGATGTCTGCAACCAAAAAATGGCCGGGCGTTGTGGCAGATGCCTGTGGTCCCAGCTACTTGGGAGGCTGAGACAGAAGACTCTCTTGAGCCCAGGAGTTGGAGGTTGCTATGAGTTGTGTTACAATGGCACTCTACCCAGGGGGATAGCTTGAGGCTCTGTCTAAAAAAAAAAAAAAAAAAAAAAAAAGAAATAGATGTACCCATGAAATATATTAAAGTCTTATGAAAAGTTTTTGTGGTTTTTTTTTTTGAGATAGAGTCTCACTTTGTTGCCCTTGGTAGAGTGCTGTCGAATCACAGCTAACAGCAACCACAGACTTTGGGCTCAAGTGATTCACTTGCCTTAGCCTCTCAAGTAGCTGGAACTACAGGCGCCTGCCACAACACCTGGCTATTTTTTGTTGCAGTTGTTATTGTTTAGCTGGCCTAGGCTGGGTTTGAACCCTCTAACCTCGGTGTATGTGGCCAGTGCCATAACCATTGTGCTATGGGCACTGAGCCAAAAGTTTTTGTGTTTGTGTGAAAATATAAAAAATAGATGGAGTCTAAGACAAATAGAAGAGCAATTCTCTTAAAATCATTAATAACCCATGAAAGAAATAATGGGAAAAGAAAGGACTATTTTTTTATTTTTTATTATTTTTTTAAGAGATGGAGTCTCACTATGTCACCCTTGGTAGAGTGCTGCTGTGGCATTACAGCTCACAGCAATCTCCAGCTCTTTGGCTCAAGCAATTTTCTTGTCAGCCTACTGAGTAGCTAGGACTATAGGCACCAGCCACAAAGCCCAGCTATTTTTTTTTTTAAGTTTATTTTTATTTATTTATTTATTTTTGGTTGCATTTTAGCCGGGGCTAGGTTTGAACCCACCACTCTTGGTATATGGGGCTGGCACCCTACTTAGCCACAAGTGCCACCCAACGCCCAGCTATTTTTTGGTTATAGTTGTCATTGTTGTTTGGCGGGCCTGGGCTAGATTCGAACGCGGTGTATTCAAGCTCAGTTGTATGTGGCTGGCGCCCTAGCCACTTGAGCTACAGGTGCTGAGCCTATACTTTGACTTCAATTAGAAGGATAATCCTGACACTACCAGGTAAGCCTTTTTAAATCAAACATGATCTAAAGGTCAGAGAGGAGGAAAAATTTGTGGATGGCGGAAATCATGTGGGAAGGAAGAGTAGGTGACTCTGGGAGCTGTGTGACCTGCTAAAGCCAGAAGGAAGGTAGAGCATCACTCCTACACTCAAAGGGACTGCAGTCTGCCAGCAACTAAGAAGCTTGAAAAGGACTCCAAAACGTGGATGAATTTATAGCCTCAGCTGATACTGTGATTTTTGCTTAGTGAAGTCCTAAGTAGAAGATCCAGCTAACCTTTGTCCCGAGTCCTGGCACAGAAACTGTGAGATAAACTTGTGTTTTTTTTTTTTTGAGACAGAGCCTCAAGCTATCCCCCTGGGTAGAGTGCTGTGGCATCACAGCTCACAGCAACCTCCAACTCCTGGCTCAAGTGAGTCTCCTGCCTCAGCCTCTCTAGTAGCTGGGAACACAGGCACCCACCGCAGCGCCCAGATATTTTTTGGTTGCAGCCTTCATTGTTGTTTGGCGGGCCCAGGCTGGATTCGAACCCACCACCTTAGGTGTATGTGGCTGGTGCCTTAGCCACCTGAGCCACAAGCACCAAGCCAATTTGTGTTGTTTTAATCTGTTTGATAATGAAACTTACAATCACAAATTTATTTTATTGAAGCTGCATAATGGCAAACAAACAGTGACACTAACATTTGGGACGGCGGCATAGCAGGGTTGTTCCCAGAGGTTTGAGTTGGGTATTCAGGGATAATAGATAAAGTATTTATAGTTGAATAATAAATAAAGGAATTCCAGGCAGAAGGAAGGCTGAAAAGTACCAGGTATGTTTAATATAATTTACCTTTGAGTGTTACAGTTTGCCTTGGAGTTTTGCAATTTACTTTTTAAAATTTTTTTTAATTTATTTTTTTTTTGTAGAGACAGTTTCACTTTATCACTCACGGTAGAGTGCTGTGGCATCACACAGCTCACAGCAACCTTCAACTCCTGGGCTTAGGCGATTCTTTTGCCTCAGCCCCCTGAGTAGCTGGGACTACAGGCACCTGCTACAACGCCTGGCTATTTTTTGGTTGCAGTTTGGCTGGGGCTGGGTTTGAACCCACCACCCTCGGTATGTGGGGCCAGTGCTCTACCACTGAGCCATGGGCACCGCCTACTTTTTTTTTTTTTTTTGAGACTGTCTCACTATGTCGCCTTCACTAGAGTGCTATGGTGTCACAGCTCAAAACAACCTTCAACTCTTGGGCTTAAGTGATTCTCTTGTCTCAGCCTCCCAAGTAGTTGTGACTATAGGTGCCTGCCACAATGCCTGGCTGTTTTTTGGTTGTAGCTGTCATTGTTGTTTGGCAGGACCGGGCTGGGTTCGAACCTGCCAGCTCCGGTCTATGTGTCTGGCGCCCTAGCTGCTAAGCTACAGGCGCTGAGCCTACAGTTTACTTTTGAATATTGGGAAACATAATGGAAGATAAAGCCAGAAAAAGTAGATGGGGGTCAAAATATTGTAGTTGAGCTGAAAGTATTTTTTTTTTTTTTTTTTGAGATAGAGTCTTGCTTCATTGCCCTAGGTAATGTGCTGTGGCAACATAGCTTACAGCATCTTCCGGTTCTTGGACTCAAGCTATTCTCTTGCCTCAGCCTCCTGAGGAGCAGGGGCTACAGGTACCCACCACAACATCTGGCTAGTTTTTTTTTGTTTTTTTAGTAGAGTAGGGGCGTCTCACTTTTGCTTAGGTTGATCTTGAAGTCTCGAGCTCAAGGGATCTACCCATCTTGGCCTCCCAAAGTGCTGGGATTACAGGTGTGAGGCATTGCACCCAGCCTAATATCCTACCATTCTTTTTTTTTTTTTTTTGAGACAGAGACTCACTCTGTTACCCTCAGTAGAGTGCTGTGGTGTCATAGCTCACAGCAACCTCAAACTCTTGGGCTCAAGCAATCCTTTTGCCTTAGTTTTTCATTTTTAGTAGAGATGGGGGGG
This sequence comes from Galagoides demidoff, assembly GCA_963574575.1. Classification (NCBI taxonomy): domain Eukaryota; kingdom Metazoa; phylum Chordata; class Mammalia; order Primates; family Galagidae; genus Galagoides; species Galagoides demidoff. The sequence goes on from CAUYQV010117789.1 coordinate 10,914, forward strand.
GTGGAGGTGGTCTCACTCTTTCTCAGACTGGTCTTAAACTTGTGAGATCAAGTGATCCACCAGACCCAGTTTGGCCTCCCAGACTGTTAGGATTACAGGCATGAGCCATCAGGCCTGGCTAATCCTACCAATTTTTTTTTTTTGAGAGAGAGTTTCACTATGTCGCCCACAGTAGAGTGCTGTGGTGTCAGCTCACAGGAACCTCCAACTCTTGGGCTTAAGCAATTCTCTGGGCTCAGCCTCCCAAGTAGCTGGGACTACAGGCGCCTGCCACAATGCCCAGCTATTTTTTTGTTGTAGTTGCCATTGTTGTTTAGCTGCCCTGGACTGGGTTCCAACCCACCTGCCTTAGTGCATGTGGCTAGTGCTGTAACCACTGAGCTACCGATGCTGAGCCTAATCCTGTCATTCTTGAAGGAAAAACAAAGCAAAAAGCTTTCCCTCTCTGATTCTCTCTCTCTCTTTTTTTTTTTTTTTGCAGTTTTTGGCTGGGGCTGAGGTTTGAACCCACCACCTCTGGAATATGGGGCTGGCCTACTTGTTGAGCCATAGGCGCCACCCTGATTCTATCTCTTGTTGATTTATCTTTTCTTTGAATTTTTGTAGCAATTTTTTTCTATAGCACCGTCTTCTGTACTGCTGGCTTTTGGATTGACGCAGATGGTAGAATCAATCAGCTCTGTGCTTTGGTGCAGTATACCATTCATGTATTCTTTGTTATATTGCTTCCTGGAGTTGCATACCATAGTTGCTCTGTTCATAATACTTCTTGTGAAAGCACTATTATTATTGATATATTTCAGACAAAAAGACATTTTTGCCAGGAGAAAACGTGTTATTGGTTTGGAATATAAAAGTCATACCTTGGGGCAGTGCCTGGGGCTCAAAGGAGTAGGGCACCGGCCCCACGTACCGGAGGTGGCAGGTTTAAACCCAGCCCTGGCCAAAAACTGCAAAAAAAAAAAAAAAAAGTCATACCTTGAGAACAGATGTAAGGGACTATAAGGGCAGCTGTTTCACATTATTTTATTTAGCATTGGATTGCTTCATATATATTTCCCAGGTCTGTTTTCTTCTCGTTTCTTTCTTTTTTTTTTTTTACAACAGAGCCTCAAGCTATCCCCTTCTGGGTAGAGTGCTGTGGCTTCACTGCTCACAGCAACCTCCAACTCCTGGACTCAAGCGAGTCTCCTGCCTCCGCCTCCCAAGTAGCTGGGACCACAGGTGCCTGCCACAATGCCCGGCCATTTTTTGGTTGCAGCCATCATTGTTGTTTGGTGGCCCGGGCTGGGGATTCGAACCCGCCACCTTAGGTGTATGTGGCTGGCGCTTTAGCCGATTGAGCCACAGGCGCCAAGCCACATCTCGTAAGTTTTAAATTCATTCTCTATTCACATAGAGAATGCTTAAGTAAAGAGCTGACAAAACACACTGGTCCTCTGTTGATTTGGAAGCAATGACAGTCTGCTCATCATGTGGTATAACTGTGAAGGGGTAGAAGGGAAAATATATTCCTTAGTGGAAGTATTTTTCTTGTTTGAGGTTTCTTTTTCAACTCTGAATCTACAGTGGCCCAACCATAAATTTGGGAACATTGCTTCTGAGGCCCATTCTCTGAAGTAAGAGCTTTTTTGAGGGCAAATGTTAATGTCTTTTTAAAAAACTATTTTTTTATTCCTACTATCCTGGCACATAGTAGGCATTTAATAAATACTTGTCAGATTAGTTTGAAATTTATTTTGTGATTCATTTTCCTCCCTTTGTGGCATAGGATATTTGTATCTTATAGTGGTAATGTATTTAACAGGTATTAAGTGGTTGGAGAATGGAATCAGGAATCATGTATCATATTTACTTTGGTAATTTTTGTTTTGTTTTGTTTTTTTTAGAGACAGAGTCTCACTTTATTGCCCTTGGTCGAGTGCTGTGGCGTCACAGCTCACTGCAACCTCCAACTCCTGGGCTTAGGTGATTCTCTTGCCTCAGCCTCCTGAGTAGATAGGACTACAGGCACCCGCTATTTTTTGTTGCAGTTTGGCTGAGGCCAGGTTTGAACCCACCACCCTTGGTATATGGGGATGGTGCCCTTCCCACTGAGCCACAGGCTCAGTGATTTTTGTCTTATGTCTTAATAAATCCATTGTCAAGCTGCCTGGTTTTCCTGTGCCTTAAAGCGTCGTAATTTCTTTTCTTTCCCTTTCCCCTTCCCTTTTACTTCTCTTCTCCTTTTCCCTCTTTCTCTCTCCTCCTCCCTTTCTTTTTTGCTTTTTTTTTTTGAGACAAGAGTTTTACTTTGTTGCCCTCGTAGAGTGCTATGCAGTCATAGTTCACAGCCGCCTCAAACTCCTGAGCTCAAGTGATCCTCTTGCCTCAGCCTCCTGAGTAGGCGGGACTACAGATTCTCACAACACCTGGCTAGTTTTTTAATTTTTAGAAGAGACGTAGTCTCCCTTGTGCTCAGGCTGATCTTCAGCTTCTGAGTTCAAGCTTCAAGCAGTCACTTGCCTTGGCCTCCCAGAGTGCTAGGATTATAGTCATGACCCACTGTGCCTGGCCCTTGAACATTATTCTTTTTTTTTTTTTTGCAGTTTTTGGCTGAGGCTGGGTTTGAACCCACTACCTCTGGCATGGGGGGGGGGCGGCGCCCTACTCCTTGAGCCATAGGCACCGCCCTGGAATGTTATTCTTAATTAAATTTCTTTGATAGATAAAGGCTTATTCAAATTGTCTATTTTTTCTTGTTTTAGTTTTGTCAGATTGTGTCTTTCAAGGAATTGACCCATGGGTTATCAAATGTAGGCACAGAATTGTTTACTGTAACAAACTGGTAGCATATGGAGATGGTCAACATAAGGAACTAGTCCTACCGTGGTAATACGTATATATGGTGTGTGTTTGGTCTGTGAGAATAAGGTCAGCTTACGGAGGTGGTCAATGTAGGAAGGTGGTTAACTCTGGAGGTTCTGCTGTATTCCTTTACTGTACTTTGAATACTCATGAGATCTCTGTAGTGATATCCCCTCTACTTTTTCTGACATTGTTCATTTCAGAACACATTGGGGTTTTTTTTTTTTTTTTTTTTGAGACTGAGCCTCAAGCTGTCCCCCTGGGTAGAGTGCTGTGGCATCACAGCTCACAGCAACCTCCAACTCCTGGGCACAAGCGAGTCTCCTGCCTCCGCCTCCCAAGTAGCTGGGACCACAGGCGCCCTCCACAATGCCTGGCTATTTTTTGGTTGCAGCCATCATTGTTGTTTGGTGGGCCGGGCTGGATTCGAACCCGCCACCTTAGGTGTATGTGGCTGGCCCCATAGCCACTTGAGCCATAGGCACCGAGCCTCAGAACACATTGTTAATTGTCTCTTCTCTCTTTTTTCTTAGTCTGACTACAGGCTTATCCATCTTACTGATCTTTTCAAAGACCCACCTTTTTTGGGGTGGGAGGGCTTTTCTTTTTTTTTTTTTGAGACAGAGCCTCAAGCTGTCCCCCTGAGTAGAGTGGTATGGCATCACGGCTCACAGCAACCTCCAACTCCTGGGCTCAAGCGAGTCTCCTGTCTCTGCCTCCCTAGGAGCTGGGACCACAGGCACCCGCCACAACGCCTGGCTACTTCTTGGTTGCAGCCATGATTGTTCTTCGGCGGGCCAGGCTGGATTCGAACCCGCCACCTTAGGTATATGTGGCTAGCGCCTTAGCCACTTGAGCCACAGGCGCCAAGCCGAGGGCTTTTCTATATTGATTTCCTGTTGTCACTTTTATTGATTTTTTTTCCCCTCTTTTTTTTTTCTCTCACTATATTGCCTGCCACACATAAGCAAAAAAAGGTGTGGTGTGTGGTGTTGAACCTCACTACATCTACATTGGTAGAGTGCTCTGGCGTCACAGCTCACAGCAACCTCAAACTCTTGGGCTTAAGCTATTCTCTTGCCTTAACCTCCCAATAGCTGGGACTAGAGGCACCCAGAAAAATGTCCAGCTTTTTTTTTGTTGCAGTTGTCACTGTTGTTTAGCTGGCTTGGGCCAGGTTCAAACCCGCCACCCTTGGTGTATGTGACTGGCGCCGGAACCACTATGCTACGGGCACCAAGCCTTTCCCTCTAACTTTTATTCTTTGGTTGCTTTGGATTTAATTTGCTTTATTTTTCTAGCTTCTTAAAAGAAAGCTTAGATTATTGATTTTAGACCTTCTTTTCTAGTGTATGCATCCATTCTCTAAATTTTCCTCTAAGCCAGGGGTGTCCAACCTGCTGGCTGTGGGGCCTCATGATGATTTTGTGAGGACTTCTTTTGCTTATGTGTGGTGTTGAGTATCGAGAAAAGTATGCAGGGACTGTTTTTTTTTCCTTTCTAATTAGCTTTAGTTAGTGTTTGTGTATTTAATGTGTGGCTTCAGACAATTCTTCTTCCATTGTGCTGCAGGAAGAAAAAAGGTTGCACATATTACTTTTGTTTTGCATTTTTTTGGGTGGGGTCCTACTATGTTGTTCAGATTGGTCTTAAGCTCTTGGGTTCAACTGATGCTCTTGCCTCAGCTTCTCAAGTGTGTACCACTTTGTGTGGCTAATCACTACTTTTACTGTGTCCTACTTTTTTTTTTTTTTTTGAGACAGAGTCTTACTTTCTTGCTTTCAGTAGCGTGCTGGGCTCAAGTAATCTTATCTCAGCCTCCCAAGTAGCTGGGACTATAGATGCCCTCTACAACACCCCACTATTTTTTAGAGACGTATCCCTTGCTCTGGTTGGTCTTGAACTCTCAAGCTCAAGTGATCTACCCGCCTCAGCCACCCAAGTCCTGGCATTATAGAGGCGAGTGACCGGCGCCTGGCCCACAACTTTTGATAAGTTGTATTTTTCTTTTCATTTAGTTTAAAGTATGGTAGAACCTCCTGAGGTTAAGAGACGCTTGAACCCAGGAGTTTGAGGTTGCATGATGTTATCACTGCACTGTACTTCCAGTGACAGAGCAAGACTCTCTCAAAAAAGATTTCTTTTTTCTAGAGAGTTCTTATTTGACCTACAGGTTATATACAAATGTGCTGTTTGGTTTTCACATATTTTGGGATTGTCCACCCATCTTTCTCTTACTGATTTCTAATTTAATTCCATTGTTCTCTGAGAACAAACATTGTATGATTTCTATTCTTTTGAATTTGTTATGGTGTGTTTCATGGCCCAGAATGTGTTCTGTTTTGTTGGACATTATTCTGTGTGAACTTGACAAGAAGCCAAAGTCCTCAGCTGCTCTCTGCAGTCTGCCCAGGTTTTATAGCTACATTTAGCTGGAGTGACAGAGCAGAATATGCTTAGTCCCTCTTTCCTAGAACAGGAGCTCATCTTTGTAATTTGGGGTATTATCTTTGCGAAGGTTAGAGATATAGTTACTTATAATTTGCTTTTTTTCCTGTTCTTGGCATAAGTTTTAAAATTTCCAAATACTAATATTAAAGATGATCAAATGTTTTTATTACATGAAACACTAGGCTCGGCGCCTGTGGCTCAAGCGGTTAAGGCGCCAGCCACATACACCTAAGGTGGTGGGTTCGAATCCAGCCCGGACCCGCCAAACAACAATAATGGCTGCAACCAAAAAAATAGCCGGGTGTTGTGGCGGGAGCCTATGGTCCCAGCTACTTGGGAGGCTGAGGCATGAGACTTGCTTGAGCCCAGGAGTTGGAGGTTGCTGTGAGCTGTGATGTCACAGTACTCTACCCAGGGGGGCAGCTTGAGGCTCTTCTACCCTTCCCCCCTTCTTGGTTTCCAGTGCCCTTTTTAAGTCCCTTTGTGCCTGTGTATACCCATTGTTTAGCTCCCACTTACTAGGGAGAACATGTGGAGTTTGGTTTTCTGTTCTGTATTTCTATACTTCACTTAGGATAATTGTCTCCAGTTGTATTTAAATTGCTGCAAATGACATTATTTTATTCCTTTTTGTGGCTGGGTGGTACTCCATGCTGTATATATGCCACATTTTCTTTATCCACTCAGGAATTGATGGGCACTTAGGTTGATGCCATATCTTTGCAGTTGTGCGCAGTAAACATTCTAGTGCAGGTGTCTTTTTGATAAAATGATTTATTTTCCATTAGGTAGTTACCTCATGGTAGATCTACTTTGAGGAATCTCCATACTGTTTTTTCATAGAGATTGTACAAGTTTGCAGTCCCACTGTGTATTAAGTGTTCCTTTTCCTCTGCATCAATGCCAGCATCTATTTCTTTTTTAGTTTTTTTTTTTTTTGGAGACAGAGTCTCAAGCTGTTGCCCTGGGTAGAGTACTGTGGCGTCACAGCTCACAGCAACCTCAAATTCTTGGGCTTAAGCAATTCTCTTGCCTTAATCTCCTAAGTAGCTGGGACTACAGGTACCTTCCACAATGCCTGGCTGTGTTTTTTAACTTTTTAATAATGGCCATTCTGACAGGGGTAAAGTGGTATTCACTGTGGCTTTCATTTGCATTTCTCTGATAATTAGTGATGTTGAACATATTTTCCATGTTTGCTGTAATTTGCTTCTTGAAAGCTTGCTTTGTTCAAGATACATACCAATTTATAACCACCAGCAATGTATGAGATCATCAGTTTTGTCATATAGTGGATACATTTTAAGGGTTTTTAAAGCCTTTTTTTTTTTTTTGGAGACAGAGTCTCTAGCTGTCCCCCTGGGTAGAGTGCTATGGCATCACAGCTCACAGCAACCTCCAACTCTGGGGCTCAAGTGAGTCTCCTGCCTCAGCCTCCCAAGTAGCTGGGACCACAGGCACCCGCCACAATGCCTGGCTATTTTTTGGTTGCAGCTGTCATTGTTGTTTGGTGGGCTGGGCTGGATTTGAACCCACCACCTTAGGTGTATGTGGCTGGCGCCATAGCCACTTGAGCCACAGATACCGAGCCTTAAAGCTTTTTTTTAAGGAAACTTTTTAAAGGTTTCCTCCTCTTTTTTTTTTTTTTCTTAAGAGACAAGATCTTGCTCTGGTTTTCAGACTACTGCAGCCTCGAACTCTTGGGCTGAAGTGGTCTTCCTCCTCTATAGCTGGGACTACAGGTGTGTGCCACCATGCCTGGCTCATTTTTCTATTTTTGTAGAGGTAGGATCTCACTATGTTGCTCAGGCGGGCGTTGAACTCTTGGCATCAAGTTGTTTGCCCACCTCAGCCTCCCAAAGTGCTGGGATTATAGGTATATAATCCAACTGTGCCCAACCCAAGGCTAACTTTTTTTTTTTTTTGCAGTTTTTGACTGGGGCTGGGTTTTGAACCCACCACCTCTGGTATATGGGGCCAGCACCCTACTCCTTGAGCCATAGGTGCTGCCCCCAAGACTAGCATTTTTTGCCCAGAAGTGATGAGAGAGAGCTTGGAAGAACAGTTATAAATAATATTGCCTCAAATGGTTAGAAAAGTTTGAAATGTAAGTAATTAAATATGTATATACATATATATATATTTTTTAATTTTTTTGGCTGGGGCTGGGTCTGAACCCACCACCTCTGGCATATGGGGCCGGCGCCCTACCCTTTGAGCCATAGGTGCCACCCTAAATATATATTTAAGCCTAAAGTTTTTCATATGAAATTTAGGCTTCTACTTGTGTTCACTTTGTCTTTATCTACCCCCTTTAACACTTTCCTCCTCCTTCTTCTTTTTTTTTTTTTTTTTTTTTTTTTGAGACAGAGCCTTAAGCTGTCCCCTTGGGTAGAGTCCTGTGGCATCACAGCTCACAGCAACCTCCAACTCCTGGGCTTAAGAGATTCTCCTGCCTCTGCCTCCCAAGCTGGGACTACAGGCGCCTGCTGCAACGCCTGGCTATTTTTTTGGTTGTAGCCATCATTGTTGTTTAGTGGGCCAGGCTGGATTTTAACCCGCCAGCTCAGGTGTATGTGGCTGGTGCCTTAGCTGCTTGAGCCATAGGCGCCAAGTCAACGCTTTCCTTCTTCTTTTTTTTTTTTTTTTTGAGACGGAGCCTCAAGCTATACCCCTGGGTAGAGTGCCATGGCATCATAGCTCATAGCAACCTCCAACTCCTGGGCTCAAGCGAGTCTCCTGCCTCCGCCTCCCAAGTAGCTGGGACCACAGGCGCCTGCCACAACGCCCGGCCATTTTTTGGTTGCTGCCATCATTGTTGTTTGGCGGGCCCGGGCTGGGGATTCGAACCCGCCACCTTAGGTGTATGTGGCTGGCGCCTTAGCCGATTGAGCCACAGGCGCCGTGCCAACGCTTTCCTTCTTAATGTTAGGTTTTAGTTTTTTTTTTTTCTTAACATTTTCCTTTGGAAGATAGACAAAATAGAACATGGGTATTGTGATGGAAAAGGCAGACACCAAAATGATGTACTCTGGGTTGAGATGAAGAGAGCATTTTCTTTAGTTTTCTCCATATAGGGTAAGAGATTTAGACAGAGACCAGAGGAGATAGTATTTATTTATTTTAGAGATAGAATCTTGCTTTGTCACCCTCAGTAGAGTGCTGTAGCATCATAGCTCACAGCAACCTTAGACTCTTGGGCTTAGGCGATTCTCTTGCCTTAGCCTCCCCAGTAGCTGGGACTACAGGCGCCCAACACAATGCCTGGATATTTTTTGTTGCAGTTTGGTTGGGGCTGGGTTTGAACCTGCCACCCTAGGTATATGGGGCTGGTACCTTACTTAGTGAGCCATAGGCACCGCCCTATTTATTTATTTATTTATTTATTTGAGACAAAGTCTCACTCTGTTCCCCTGGGTAGAGTACTGTAGAGTCATACTCACAGCAACCTCAAACTCTCAGGTTTGAGTCTCAGCCTCCTGAGTAGTTGGGTCTACAGGTGCCCACCACAATGCCTGGCTGTTTTTTTCTATTTTTAGTAGAGATGGGGGTCTCACTCTTGCTCAGGCTGGTCTTGAACTTCTGAGTCAGGCAGTCTACCCACCTTGACCACTGAGAGCACTAGGATTATGGGCATGAGCCACTATGCTGGCTAATATTTTTAATTTTAAAAAATCAAGTCTTGGCTTGGCACCTGTAGCTCAAGTGGCTAAGGTGCCAGCCATATACACTTAAGGTGGCGGGTTCAAATCCAGCCTGGGCTCACCAAATAACAATGACGGCTGCAACCAAAAAATAGACAGGTGTTGTGGCGGGCGCCTGTGGTCCCAGCTACTTGGGAGGCTGAGGCAGGAGACTTGCTTGAGCCCCGGAGTTGGAGATTGCTGTGAGCTGTGATGTCACAGAACTCTACCCAGGGGGGCAGCTTGAGGCTCTTTCTCAAAAAAAAAAAAAAAAAAAAATCAGGTCTTTAGGTTTACAAGCTAATAGAGGAAGCAATTCTTTGGTGAGTCTTAGGTTGGCTTAAGATAGGATCAATTTTCTTTCTTTTTTTTTTTTTTGAGACGGAGCCTCAAGCTATCCCCCTAGGTAGAGTGCCATGGCATCACAGCTCATAGCCACCTCCAACTCCTCGGCTCAGGCGAGTCTCCTGCCTCTGCCTCCCAAGTAGCTGGAACCACAGGCGCCTGGCCATTTTTTGGTTGCAGCCATCATTGTTGTTTGGCGGGCCTGGTCTGGGGATTCGAACCTGCCACCTTAGGTGTATGTGGCTGGCGCCTTAGCCGACTGAGCCACAGGCGCCATGCCAAGATAGGATCAATTTTCAACCTCCAAACCTCCATGCCTTATCTTTAGCAATTGGTTACATGGAGCATTTAATTTCTTTTTATTTGTAAATTTGAAAAAAAAAATTTGAGGTGGGATTTTCAATATATTGTCCAGGCAGGTCTTGAATTTCTGGGCTCCAGCAATCCTACTGCCTCAGCCTCATGAGTAGTGGAACTATAGGCAGACATCACTGTGCCTAACTAAGGCACATTCAATTTAGTTAAATAAATATTTATTGAGCACTTAGCATATGCCAGGCATTCTTCTAGGATCTGTTGATATAGCAGTGAACAAATCAGAAAAAAAAAAATTTCTGTGTGGAATATAACAACTTATAGGTGGGGATGAAAGACAGACACCATGGTAAATAAATAAAAATAAAGCTGGTTGACTGGGAAGTGCCAGGGTGATATGAGATTAGTTTGCAGTTTTATTTTATTTTATTTCATTTTGAGACAGAGTCTCACTTGGTCACCTGTGGTAGAGTGCTGTGGCATCTTAGCTCACAGCAACCTCAAATCCTGGGTTCAAATGATTCTCTTGCCTCAGCCTCCCAGGTAGCTGGGACTACAAGTGCCTATCACAACGCCCTGCTATTTTTTAGAGACAGGGTCTTGCTGTTGCTCAGGGTGGTCTTGAACCTTTGAGCTCAGGCATCCACCCACCTCAGCCTCCCAAGTGCTGGGATTACAGGTGTGAGCCACCATGCCCAGCCTTAGTTTGCAATTTTAATTAAATATTCAGGGAAAATTTCATCAGAGAGAGAAGCTGACATTTGAGCAAGCATTTGAAGGAGATGAAGCTTTGCATATACCCAGGAAAAGAGCAAAAACTCTAGGCAGTATAGCTGGAGTACAGTAAGTAACTGAGGAGGAAAGTTGTACAAGATAAAACCAGAGCTAATGTGTTTGTTACTGCGCTGAGCCCTGTTCCCTGAAACTCTTGGTGGATTTTACTTTCTTCTCATCTCAGTTTACTCTTTAGCTCCTCTCATGCTGAGTGTCTTACCTAGATAAGTGACAATCTTTTGAAATGATACTAGATTGGCATTGTTCTATGGAAGGTGGTTCACGCGGGGTATCATTTTTCCTGCCTGTGGCTGGGAATAAACAAGCCTTCACCAATAAAATCTAAGTTCTTCAGGGGCTTTGGGAAAACTATGACATTTTTATTTTAAATCTTGACACAGCCATTATTCAGCATCTTTTGGCTTCCTGGTTTGTTTCATGTGCTGTATGATATGTTCTTTTAAATTCTTTTTTTTATTTTAAAATTTTTTTGTAGAGATTGGGGTCTCACTATTGCCCAGGCTGTTCTTGAATTCCAGACCTCAAGTGATTCTCACACCTTGGCCTTCCAAAGTGCCAGTATTATAATAGGTTTCAGCCGCTGTACCCAGTACATTGCAGTATTTCTCTAAGCAGCTTTCTTCTGTTTGTATTGGGCAACTAGGATCTACATGTCTGTTGGATCAATTTTTATTGACCTTGTGCCCAGATTTCCATTTGGCAGGTTAACAGTTTTACTATTAAAATCTTTTAGCATATACCATTTATTTAGTTGAAGTAATGTTATGTAAATCATACTAAAATTTGATTGAGAATACAACAAAAAAAAGAAAGAAAGCTAATTTTACTAAGGATATGTGTGTATGAGTTGTAAATCCAGTAATGTAATAAAACAGTATATACCAAGATTAATCAGAGTTTACTTCAGGAATGCACAGGTACTTTGTGATTAGGAAAGTATTTATTGGATGGCACCTATGGCTCAGTGAGTAGGGCACTGGCCCCATATACTGAGGGTGGCAGGTTCAAACCCAGCCCCGGCCAAACTGCAACAAAAAATAGCCAGGCATTGTGGCGGGTGCCTGTGGTCCCAGCTACTCAAGAGACTGAGGCAAGAGAATTGCCAAAGCCCAAGAGTTTGAGGTTGCTGTGACGTCATGGCACTCTACTGAGGACGACAAAGTGAGACTCTGGTTCTAAAAAAAAAGGAAAGTATTTATTTATGAAATTAGATCAAAGGTAAAACTGTATGTAGAGGTGGGTACATATAGTTTGTCCTAGCTCCCCAGATAAGGATTTTATTTCTTGGACCCCCTTGTGTCTGGACAGTGCCAAGTGATTATTTTTGCAGTAGAATGTGAGCAGAAGCAGAAGGAATGTGTATCACTTCTTGCCTAAGTTACTTAAGAACAGGGTGTGGGGCTGAGTGCAGTGGCTCATGCCTGTAATCCTAGCAGGAGGCTGAGCAGTTGGATAGCTTGAGCTCACAGGTTCGAGATCAGCCTGAGCAAAATAGTGAGACCCTGTCTCTACTAAAAATAGAAAAAAAAACTGAGGCAAGAGGATCACTTGAGCCCAAGAGTTGGCGGTTGCTGTGAGCTCTGATGCCATGGCACTCTACCCAGGGCAACAGCTTGAGACTTTCTCAAAAAAAATAGGGTGTCCTTTCTTCATGTATTCTCTTTTCAGACTTAGTGCAGAGAACTCCATATCACCCACATGTTAGAAAGAGCCTTGTTCTTTTCTTTTTTTTTGTTTCTTCTTTCTGGAGACAGATTCTCATTCTGTGTGGTGGTGTCACCATAGCTCACTACAACCGTAAACTCCTGGGCTCAAGCCATCCTCCTGCTTCACTCCCCCCAGTGCAGTTGGAACTACAGGAGCAAGCCACTATACCTGGCTAATTTTTTTATTTTTTGTAAAGCTGTGTCTCCATCTTGTTAAGGCAAGGCTCAACCCCCAGGCCTCAAGCAGTTCTCCTTCCTCCACCTCCTAAAGTGCTAGCATTATAGGCATGATCCATCTCATGCAGCCTTCACATTGTTTCTCTTTTGAAAAATTGGGGTAATGTACATGGAAGAATTACAAATAACCATTTCTAGGCGTGCAGTTCACTGGTGTTACTCACATTGTTATGCAAACAATTTCCAGAATCTTTTATCTGGCAGAACTGATACTCTATACCCGTTAAACTTTCCATTCACCCCTTCCCCTGTCCCCCAGCAATTGCCATTCTACTTTCCATTTCTATAATAAGTTTGACTACTTATATAAGTGAAACCATACAGTGGTTTTTTTATGTGTGTGTGATTTATTTTTTTATTTAACATAATTTCTTTAAGGTTCATCCAATCCATTTTGTATCAGGCTGAATAATATTCCATTGTGTGCACACCTCGTTTTGTTTATCCATTGATCTGTTGATGGGCACTTGGTTGGCTTCTGCTTTTTGGCTGTGAACAGTGCTGCTGTGAACATGCTTGTATATTTTCTCGATCCTGCTTTGAATCCTTTTTTTTTGAGACAGAGCCTCAAGCTGTGCCCCTGGGTAGAGTGCTGTGGCATCACAGCTCACAGCAACCTCCAACTCCTGGGCTCAAGTGAGTCTCCTGCCTCAGCCTCCCAAGGAGCTGGGATCACAGGTGCCCGCCACAATGCCCGGCTATTTTTTGGTTGCAGCTGTCATTGTTTGACGGGCCTGGGCTGGATTCGAACCTGCCACCTTAGGTGTATGTGGCTGGTGCCTTAGCCACTTGAGCCACAGGTGCTGAGCCGAATTCTTTTGAATATATACCTGGAACTGGTATTGCTGGATCATACAATTATATTTTTAATTTTTTGAGGAACTGCTGTACTGTTTTTCATAGTGTTTGCACCGTTTTCCATCCTATCAGTATTGTACTAGGTTTCTAGTTTCTCTACATCCTTGTCAACACTGTTTTCTGTTTATTTGATAGCCGCCATCCTTTTGGATGTGAGGTGATTCCTCATTGTGGTTTTGATTTCCATTTCCCTAATGATTAGTGATGTTAAGTAAGTATTCATATGCCTATTGGTCATTTACATATCATCTTTCGGGGAAAGGTCAGTTGAAGTCCTTTGCCCATTTTTTAATTATTTATGTTTCTGTTTTGAGTTGTAAGAGGTCTTAATGTAGTTATATACCCCTTATAATATATGTGATTTGCAGTTATTTCCCCCCATTTTGCAGGTTGCCTTTTCACCCTGTTGAATGGATCCTTTCCACAGAAGTTTGCTGTTTTGTTTTTGAGACAAAATCTCTATTGCCCTGGGTAGAGTGCCCTGGTGTATAGGTCACATCAACCTCAAACTGTTGGGGTCAAGCGATCCTCTTGCCTCAGCCTCCAGAACAGCTAGGACTACAAGTGCCCACCAAAATGTCCAGCTAGTTTTTCTATTTTTAGTAGAGAGGAGATCTCACTCTTGTTCAGGCTGGTTTCTTAGCTCTTGAGCTCAAGCAGTCCACACACCTCAGCTGAAGGGCTGGGATTACTTCTCTGCCCCACCTGCAGAGAAGTTTTGAATTTGAATGTAGTGCAATTTGTCTGTTTTTCCCAGGATTATCTATGCTTTTAGTGCCCACAGTGCTTGTTTGATGAAGGCATAGCAATCTATTTGACTATTGATAATTCTTTTGGGGAGTTTAGTTTACTTTCAGTTTTATATTACAAACATGACTTCAGTAAATATTGTTGTACATATTTTTGTGTACTTATAATACTAATCTAATATTAGTACTATAGTATTAGAATTAATTTTTTTTTCCGCAGTTTTTGGCCAGGGCTGGGTTTAAACCTGCCACCTCTAGCACATAGGGCCAGCGCCCTACTCCTTTGAGCCACAGGTGCCACTGTAGAATTAGTTTTTTTTTTTTTTTTTTTTTGAGACGGCGCCTCAAGCTATCCCCCTGGGTAGAGTGCTGTGGCATCACAGCTCACAGCAACCTCCAACTCCTGGGCTCAAGCGAGTCTCCTGCCTCTGCCTCCCAAGTAGCTAGGATCACAGGCGCCGAGCCAGAATTAGTTTTTTAATGTTGGAATTGCTGGGTCAAAGGTGTATCCAGATAGGGCTGGAGAGTGCCAAATTGTGCTCCAAAAGTGTTATACCATTTTATAGCAGTGGACAACAATATCTTGTTTCCCTATACTCTCTTCAACACGGGGCTTTTAGAACCTTTCAATTTGCTAAATCTGTAGGTGAAAAAATCTGGTTTTGATTTTGATTTTGATTTCTATATTTATGGTGTATGGCTGGGGTTGAACATCATTTTAGATATCTATTGGCCACTTTTATTTCTGCTACTCTGAACTGTTTCTTTATATCCTTTGCTAGTTCTTTTATTTACTTACTTATTTTTTTTGAGACATAGTCTTGTTTTGTTGCCCTTGGTAGAATGATCTGGCATCATAGCTCACAGCAACCTCAAAACTCTTGGGCTCAAGTGGTCCTGTTGCCTCAGCCTCCCAACTAGTTGGACCACAGGAGCCTGCCATAGTGCCTGGCTAGTTTTGGAGACAAGGTGTCAGGCTGGTCTGGAACCCTGGACCTCAGGCAGTCCATCTGCCTCCCAAGTGGGATTGCAGGCATGAGCCACTGCGCCTGGCCCTGCCAGTTCTTTTTTTGAATTGTTGGTGTTTTTCCTGTTGGTTTTGTTATAGCTTTGTGTGTATGTTTTCTAGTTTTTCCCACTTGGATTTTCTTTACACTTTGTGGGGATGTGTGCATACCCATATGTGTATGTGTATTCTTGTGCATGTTTGTGCGTGCATGTGCGTATGTACCTTTCCAAGTTTTTCATGTGTATGTGGTCACCTTTGCAAATATTTTCCCTCATACGGCTCTGTATTTAGTGTTGCTCTTTGAAAAGCATACTTAACGAAGGTGGAATCCATGAAGGATGAGATTTGACTACATATTAATGAAAAAATTCTAGCTAATACTCTTACATGATGGAAAACATGGGGAGGTTATTACAATGGCAACTATCATTGATATTTCAGTGTGATTTGTTTGCAGTGTTTTCCTCTTTCTTTTTTCTCCCGCTCTTTACCCTCCTCCTTAACCTTGTTTTATTTTGTGGAGAGTCCTTAGTATGTAATATAGTCACTGACCTTTAGGAGATAACACTCTGCTTACTGATTGTGAAGGAATGGAAGCCTCTCCTTGTGTGAACTCAAGTACTGGTCACTAGACCTTCTGTCAGCTGGCAGTGAGTTAGGAAGGGAATAGAGATTGGTATTAGAAGGCCATCATGATGAAATTCAGAAACCTGTTCATGAGAAGTGACTGCAAGTTCAATTTTTTTCCCCTTTGTTCTCTTGTGCAACTTCCCCTTGCTATTTAGTAATGTTCTCTTTTTACAGTGCCTGTATTTTTTCTTTTAAACTTTGCAAGGACAGGCCAAAAAAAAAAAAAAAGATTTTATTTCATATTTGAATTGGGACTTTACATAGAAATTATGGTGACTTTGGAGGGTGATTATGATTATGGTTGTAGTTGTATTAACTACAGAGAGAAAACACTGCATTTTCTCCAAAAAAGAAGGTGAGATTCAGGAAATCTAAGTTGGGATTACCTAGTTAGCAGTCCTTCTCTGCTTCAGCAAGTTCTCTCTTAAGTAAAAGCTTGGCTGTTTTGCCTTAGCAAATAAGTACATTTTATTTTTTATTTTTTGCAGTTTTTGGCTGGGGCCAGGTTTGAACCTGCCACCTCTGTCTGGTATATAGGGCCGGTGCCCTACTCCTTGAGCCACAGGCGCTGCCCATAAGTGCATTTTATTATGTGGAGATGAGAGTACCGTGTTTCCCCGAAATAAGACACTGTCTTATTTTTTTTTCAAGAAGACACACTAGGACTTATTTTTAGGGATATCTTATTTTTATTAAGTATAATACAACAATCTACATTTATTCAAATACAGTTAAGTTATCTTCTTCTGGAACCTGACAGGGGGAGCCCACCTTGTTGGTGGGGCTAGCACTAGTGATGCGTGAACTCCTTTCCCCTAGCCGTTCACAAGTGCACAATAGGATGCTTGCCACCGCGGTAACCACACCGCACCCCGGCAGATAAAAGGTATTCCAGTCTTCCTTACTGCTCCTGCTGAATGCATGGCATGGCTATGCAGATATGCTGCATAGCTACACCCATCACTAGGTCTTATTGTCAGGGTAGGGCTTATATTTAACAAATGCATAGAAATGCTGCTAGGGCTTATTTTTTGGGTAGGTCTTATTTTCAAACATGGTAAGATTCTAAAATAATTAGAGTCAATTAAAAAAATAATATATAATTAACTGCTAAAGTGCTTAACCGCTGTTAAGTGCTTTAGGTAGTTGAGAGGGAAAGGTGTCACCAAGGATGAGAGCAGGCTTCATAGAAGAGGTGAGATTTTTGTCTGGCCTTGGTTGTATTTAGCAAGGATGTGGAAGCCTGGATTCTATTTGACATCTGGGAGCTCTGCAGTTCTAAAACAATTGCCTTGTCTTGGTAGCTTCAAGGCATTTGCTTTGGCTCTTTTCTGGGACTATTTCGTCATATAGTTCAATAATTTACAAAGTTTAAATATTAAAGAAGCATGTGGAAATTTCTTTTTTGCTAGTATGGTTGAAAGCTTTTTGTGACTAGTAGGCTGTAATTATTGCCAGCCTATTCACCATAATTAGCTTTATTGTTATGAACTCATATATATAGATTTGTAACCTACTCCAGAAGTTCTTAGTCTTGGTTTAGGGCTGGAGTCAGTCTCCATTAGGACTGTTAGGAAAGTGATAGAAAACCTATACCAAAGTGGTAGAAGAAAGAAAGGGAATTTATTTATTTATTTATTTATTTATTTGGAGACGGAACCTCAAACTATCCCCCTGGGTAGAATGCTATGGCATCACACCTCAAAGCAACCTCCAACTCCTGGGCTCAAGCCAGTCTCCTGTTTCAGCCTCCCAAGTAGCTGGGACCACAGGCGCCCGCCACAACGCCCAGCTATTTTTTAGTTGCAGCCATCATTGTTGTTTGGCGGGCCTGGGCTGGGGATTAGAACCCGCCACCTTAGGTGTACGTGGCTGGCGCCTTAGCCGATTGAGCCACAGGCGCCGAGCCAGAAAGGGAATTTATTAATTTGTTAGTGAAAAATCTTAAGAATTCCAGTTATAGTTGCATTCAGTTTTTAAATGCATTATCAAGATTTTGTCTTTTGGATGTTAGTTTGATTCTCAAACTGTGTGTAGCAAGAAAACTGTTAGCTTCAGCTTCACATCATTCAGGTTTAGGTCCAGTGGTTGCTGGAGTGAAAAAAATCTTTAATTTTCTCTCATTCTGCCCCTTTAGGGCCTTGGCTTTAGTCTTCTGCCCATTTCTAAATAATTTCTAAACCAATTATTGTGGCCAAGAGGATGGAAAGTGCTAATTAGGTTCAAGCTTTTTTCTTTCTTTTCTTTTCTTTTTTTTTTTTTTTTGGAAACAGAGCCTCAAGCTGTTGCCTGTAGAGTTATATGGCATCAATGCTCACAGCAACCTCTAACTCTTGGGCTCAAGAGATTCTCTTGCCTCAGCCTCCCAAGTAGCTGGGACTATAGGCACCTGCCACAATGCTTGGCTATTTTTTGGTTGCAGCTGTCATTGTTGTTTGGCAGGCCCGGGCTGGATTCGAACCCGCCAGCTCAGGTATATGTGGCTGGCGCCTTAGTTGCTTGAGCCACAGGCGCCGAGCCTAGGTTCAAGCTTTACTGTTAGTTTGGTGTCCGTGGTATGGATTGAGGATGTAGGAACGGGTGGATTTCCAAAAGTTAGGGTCTTTTTACTGGAAGAATGTTGAATGGTAAGTAAGTTGTTAAACACACAAATCTACCTTAGGCTTCAACTAAAAATAGAAATGATACTTTTTTTCTGAGAACAGTCTTTTTTTTTTTTTTGAGACGGAGCCTCAAGCTATACCCCTGGGTAGAGTGCCATGGCATCACAGCTCATAGCAGCCTCCTCCAACTCCTGGGCTCAAGCGAGTCTCCTGCCTCCGCCTCCCAAGTAGCTGGGACCACAGGTGCCCGCCACAATGCCTGGCCATTTATTGGTTGCAGCCATCATTGTTGTTTGGAAGCCTGGGCTGGGGATTCGAACCCGCCACCTTAGGTGTACGTGGCTGGCGCCTTAGCCGATTGAGCCACAGGCGCCGAGCCGAGAACAGTCTTTATAGCTGTCATCTGACTCTCAAGGAGACTGTACCTTTAAAAAAGTTTAATTAATGAGTTTGAGACCAGTCTGAGCAAAAATAAGACTCTGTCTCTACTAAAAATAGAAAAACTGAGGCAAGAGGATTGCTGAGCCCAAGAGTTAGAGGCTGGTATGAGCTCTGATATCACAGCTCTCTACCCAGGGCAACAGCTTGAGACTCTGTCTCAAAAAAAAAAAAAAAAAAAAAAAAAAAAAACTGGTTAATT
>CAUYQV010117794.1:0-19498 GCA_963574575.1 Galagoides demidoff
GGGACCACAGGTGCCCGCCACAATGCCTGGCCATTTTTTGGTTGCAGCCATCATTGTTGTTTGGCGGGCCTGGGCTGGGGATTCGAACCCGCCACCTTAGGTGTACGTGGCTGGCGCCTTAGCCAATTGAGCCACAGGCGCCAAGCCGGAAGAGAGTTTTCTAAATCATCTTTTGCTGCAGCCTGTATTAATTTGTTGTTTCATTGACACATTTTCCTATGTCTTCACTTTATTTTTGCAATAGTAAAACACCCCCAGCTAATCAATACATATTAAGAGTTTAGAGTAATAGTTAGAAATTTTTATATCATAGAATCTTATAGTTATAGAAATGTTAGAGAGTAGAAAATTATGTAGGAATTAATTATGAAAGGTAGTTATAAAGTAAATATAGGTAACTTATTCTACACATCTTGTGTTATTCATTTGTAATGGATAAATAAAAACATAGTCCTTTAATGATACCATTTGAGTCAAAGATAGTATTTTCCCTCTTCTTCTTCAAGAGAAATATATGAACCCCAAATTTCACCTAACAGAATCTCTCACCTGCACATCAGGTCAGTAATCTTCATTCTTAATTAGTTCTGAAAGTTAACATCTTGATAAGAGCATAGAGTCCACAGTTATTTTCTGAGGAGAGCGTGGATTGCAAGGTCTTATGTTGCCAGTTGTATACGCAGGATACTTTTCAGGCTGTAAGAAGGAAAAAAAGTATGACTGATTTAACATTGGCTACATTGGAATGTACACAATTTTGAATCGACACATAATTGTTAATATAATAAGCAACGTATTTTGTTATGGTGCCAGCTTTGGATAGTTTGCATGTCTTCGACTTCATCACATACTTAGTTCCTTGCTGTCTTTTTGCCCCACCATCCTTACTTGTCTCTGAACCTTGACTCTTTCAGGATGGATGCCACCATCTTCAGGCATCACAGCCTCCTCTATGGATGTCTCACAGCTGGAGAAGAGAGAACACCCACCTTCCCCAAGTAGCTTTTAAAGAGACAAGGGAAACTTTTGCAAAGACTTTTCTCTTTTATCTCATTGACAAGAATTGTGTCACATGGCCACCCCTAACCTAATCCATAACAAAGATAAAGGTTACCACTGTTGGCTGAAACTAATCTTGATTTATACCCTGAGGGCTGGAGAAAAGCCCAGCCTCATTTGAAGTTTTTGGTCCACTGATTTATGAACATATCAACAAAGATTAGGAGGGGAACACAAGATGTAAGGCAGACACCCCGTGAAGGGGCAGTGTGTTTTGATAGTCAGTGGTATACAGAGAGGGTTTATATTGTCCTAAAAAAAAAAAAAAAAAGGAAATCCTTGTTATTGACAAGTTATTTCAAACATTGAGATAAAAGTTTTTTTCATTTCTACTTGGACTTGAGTATTTTTCTAGATAGAAGTAAAATCAGTCTGATTTCCTTTCGCTGTGCCAATTGTCTAAGCATAGTATTCAAATATAGCTCTCCCGGGACTCCTAGGTTTTTCCTTCAAGTCCCTTCAGCTTTTCATTCCTTGTGATTTCCTAATTCAGTGCTATGTCTTCTCTATGCATATGTCTCATTTCTATTCAACTCCTAACTAATTCTAATTCTTAGCTATGGAGAGCCTTTTCAAATCCCCCATGGCCAGTAAGTACTCTGTGTTCTGTCTTCCCCTTCCTCCATGCCCATATTCATTGAGCTCCATGTTAGTGTCAGTCAAAAATGTTATCAAGAGTCTATGGTTACAAGAACCATATGAAATAGTTATTAATTTTATCTCAACTTGAAGTTGAGATAAATGGCACAGTGGCTCATGCCTGTAATCCCAGCATTCTGGGAGGCCAAGGCAGCTCAAGTGTGGATTGCTTGAGCTCAGGAATTTGAGACCAGACTGAGCAAGAGCATCTCTAAAAATAGCTGGGCATTGTGGTGAGTGCCTGTAGTCCCAGATACCTGGGAGGCTGCAGTAAGAGGATCTCTTGAGTCCAAAGAGTTTGAGGTTGCTGTGAGCTATAGTATCATGGCACTCTACCAAGGGTGACTGAATGAGACTCTGTCTCAAAAAGAAAAAAATTACCTCAAGTTGATAGATGACAACACCGAGGCAGAGAGAGATGAGCAATTTGCTTAGGTCATGAAGTGTTTAAATGGTGGGGTCGGGATCCCAAACCAGAATAATGACTCTGGTCCTGGCTCATTATAATATTAGCCACTCTCTGGCTTCTTCACATTCTTATCCACATCTCCAGAGCTCTCCTTGTCCCATGGGTGGTACACAGTGAAAACTTCACAAATGTTCATTAAGTGAATGAAGGAATGAATGCCTGATTCATAGTCATTCTCGTCTATATGACATAACTAATCAGTTTTATTACTCCAAGTTTTTGGAGTACAGCAAAATAAATTGCAGATGTGGAAAATAATGCCTCCCCCAACCCCAAGATATCTATACATCCTAATCCCTAGAACCTTTGAACGTGCTATCTTATATAGCAAATTTTGCAGATGTTATTAAATTAAGGCTTTTGAGATGAGATTATTGGAGATTATCTGGGTGGGCCCAATGTAATCACAAAGACCTTAGGAGAAGAGGCAGAAGGAAAGTCAGAGAAGCAGGTGTGATAAGGGAGATGGAGGTTGAAAGAGATTTGAAGACTATGCTACTTGCCTTTTCTACCGAAGGAGGGATGATGAGCCAAGGAATGGAAGTAGCCTCTAGAAGATGGAAAAGGCAAGGAAAAAATTGCCACCTCAGGACCTCGAGAAAGAACAAAGCTGTGCTGACTGATACTTTGACTTCAGACTTCTGATCTCCAGAACTTTAAGAACATTAATTTGTGTTGTTTAAAAGTATCACAATATTACAGTATAGATACTTTTTTTGAACTGGTTAAAATGTTTCTATTAATGACAGCTTGTATCGATGGTGTAGTCCTCTTGATACTGACTACATTGTGATTTCATGCTGCAGGTAAATTAATTTGAAAACATAAATTGTCTCCATGTTCACTCTGGCTTTCTTCTTTACAGTCTCTTTAGTTGGCATCTGTCCCCTTACGTTGCCAAACACTTCTGGAGTGTCACCACCACCCACATCCCTGTCGTTGGCTCTCATTGAAGCTGCTTTGAATGAAGTTTGTCTCTCAAAATTAAGGCCATAGTGGCCTGGAGGCCGATTCATAATAAATAACACATTTCCTGTATTCTCTGCACTGCCTTCTCATCATCAAGTCTACATGATGTTACAGAAATGGCCACAACTTTTTAGAATCTAAATTCGTAAAGCATCCATAAGAGAAAAAAGTGATTTCAAGTCAAATCATAAAGCATCTCAATGTCAAAGCATTTTGAATTCTGACAATCAGGTGTCAGTCTTCAACTAATTGGACAATTACACTGAGTACATAAAATATTTATTATTGTAGTTAGTTTTGTCCACCTACTTACAACTTTGTATTTTATAAATAACCTGGTCTTATTATTCCTCCTGTGAAACAGACATTATCCATAGCACAATCCTATATTATCATTTTAACTAGGTCAATTGGCATCCAATTGACCCCCATTTGGTATCTAATTATGCAAGGACATTTTTGGCTTATCTGTGGTGGTGTACAATCCAAAAATTATGTAGGACATTTTTTTTTCTTTCTCCTCAGCTTCCCTTAGGGTGAGTGTTTTTAACATGTGACCCGATGCAGTGCGGAGAAGCCAAAAGTTTGGACACCCCTGCTGGCACACGTTTCTTAAAGTATGGCCCCTAAAAAAGCATCAGCAATGTCTGAGAGTCTATTAAAAGTTTTTTTAAAAAACCTCAGGCCACACCCTAAACTTGCAGAATCAGAAACCCTGGGGTAGAAGCCAGAGATTTGTGCTAGGGTTGAGGCTATCTTAGGTGATCTGGGTCAGAGTGTCAGAGCATTAAATTCTCTTTTAGCAAAGTCATTTTCTAATTCAGTGGTTCAAAATCCTTGGGTAGAATTTTCTTCTATAAAAATCTGAGTACATGCATGATTTATTTTAAGCAAAGAAAGACATGACAATACAAGAAAAATCCTTAAGAAAAACAAGAGAAAAGAGTATTTTCTGCATAAAGCAAATTATCAATTCCATATTTCCTGATGCTCTTAGGAAGTTATTTCCTCTTGTTTTTACCACATTCTATTTATGTCTAATAGTTACCATACTACAATAAATATATTGCTTTACATGTCTGCTATGGTTTGAATGTCTATATTCCACCCAAAGTTCATATGTTCGTACCCAGTCCCCAATGCAATACTATTAAGAGGTGAGGGCTTTAGGAGGCAGTTGAGTCATGAGGACAGTACTCCATAAACTGGATTAGTTCCCTTATAAGAGAGGCCCCAGAGAGCTGCCTTGGCCCTCCTGCCATGTGAAGATACCAAAGGTGCTATCTATAAGGAAATGAGCCTTGCCAGACATTAAATATACTGGCATATTGATCTTGAACTTCTCAGTCTCCAGAACTATGAGAAATAAATGTTATTTATAAGCTACCCAGTTTACTTTACTCTGTTATGGCAACCCAAATAGGCTATGACATTGTCTGCTAGTCTGCCAGCATCATCAAGGTAGGACGTGTCTGTTCACCACTGTATTCTCTGGACCTAGCCCAACACATGACACATGCATAGTCTCAATTAAGATTGTAGTCTGAATGCTTATTTCCCCCACACCATCTCTCAAGGCAGCAACTCCAACATCTAGAACTTTTGTTTGTCTAATGCCTAGAATGCCACTATGCTAGACATATACTGGGTTCTCATTAAACATGTAAATGAATAAATGAATTAAATCATGATGTACAAATCAAATTCCATTACCATATTCAGTTTACATTCTGATATAAAGTTTTTCTGAAAATAAGTAGGCATGGGCTGGTGCCAAAGAAATTTCTGTTGCATTAAGACTTTGCAAATATATTTGGTGTTAGATAATTTAGATTGCACAACATACTTCTGTAGAAATGAAGAAAAGCCAGCTGGCAAAACCGTTTAGACATTAACCTGAATTTGGGCCAGAATCTATTTTATCATGTCTGAACTAAAACACAGAGCATAAAATAACGACTAGTCATATTAAGTAGAGTAGTACCTCTGTACATTGACCCCCTAGAGGACTGTAACAACTGGTCAACATATGGAGGTGGTCAACATAAGAAACTAGGTCTACTATTCTGATATGTATATGTGGTGCATGTCCAGTCTATGAAAATTAGGTCAACTTAAGGAGGTGGTCAATGTAAAGCAACTATGGAGGTTATATGTACTTACATTTCCTGTAAAATTATAAGAAATGCTGATAATACCTTATTCCAAGAACAATACAGTAATGAGTTTATGTTAAGTCTGTCACTGCAAGTTTGCCATGCAATTTTCTTCTAAATATATTTCTAAATGGGACTTAATTAAACTAAAAAGCTTCTACACAGCTAAGGATACAACAATCAAGGCAGACGGCAACCTTCAGAATGGGAAAAAAGATAATTGCATGTTACAAATCTGACAAAGGACTGACAACCACAATCTACAGAGAACTCAAATTAGTCAGCAAAAAAAGAGCAAACAATTCCATTATCAACAGACAAGAGACATGAACAGAACCTTCTCTAAAGAAGACAGATGAATGGCCAAGAAACACATGAAAAAATGCTCATTGTCCCTATTCATCAGAGAAATGCAAATTAAAGCCACTCTGAGATATCACCTAACCCCAGTGAGAACAGCCCATATCACAAAGTCCCAAAGTTGCAGATGCTGGTGTGGATGTGGAGAGAAGGGGACACATTTACGCTATTGATGGGATTACAAACTAATATAGTCTTTCTGGAAAGAAGTATGGAGAATCCTCAAAGAGCTAAAGTAGACCTTGCATTTGATACTCCAATCTCATCACTAGATATCTACTCAGAAGAAAAAAAAATCATTTTACCACAAGGATATATGCACCAGAATGCTTATCACAACTCAATTCACAAGAGCCAAGAAGTAGAATCAACCCAAGGCCCATTAACTCATGAGTGGATAAACTATAGCATATGTTTACCATGGAGTATTATTCAGCCATAAAAAGATGAAGACTTTATATCCTTTGTATTAACCTGGATAAAGCTGAAGAACATTCTCCTTAGTAAAGTATCCTAAGAATGGAGAAGCAAGAATCCAATGTATTCAATACTAATACGAAGCCAATAGATGAACAACTACCTGCCCACACAAGAGAAAAACAATTAAACTGGAAGGAGGTGGGGAAAGATGGAAGGGGGTAAGGGGATCCGTGTGCTCCCACCTAATGGGCACAATGAAAATCCTTTCATTGGCTAAACTACAGCTTGGACTTTGCCCGACAAATGCAAACAATGTAACCTAGTGGTTTGTACCCTCATATTAATCTGAAATTTTAAAAAGTAACATGCATTTCCAATCTTTCATAGTCATAGCAGATTTCTTGAAAGGATCCCAGTCTTCGGTTTTCTAATTGGATATATAGAGAACCAACTCTGTAGGAATTTAGGGTTTTTTTTTGTTGTTGTTGTTGTTGTTCTTGTCTTGTTTTAAGTGGCTTTTGTAGATATAGAAGGGTACATTATAATTGAATACTGAATAACAGAGTCCCCACAAAACAAGCTTTCTTTAGATTTGCTTAACCTTTAAACAAAGCTAAACACCTTTCTTGATTGCTGCCTTTATCTGATCTTTTATTATGTTAATATGTGTTGTGCATCCCTTGGGGGGAGCAGTTAGAATACTATTTTGTTTGCTCAGAAATCCTTTGTTCTTACAGATTAGCATCTAGCAATGGGACACAACTGGGGAAGTTTACTTGATTTCAAAGGCAGGCACTGAAATGACATTTACAAAGAGAGGAACTAGTAAAACCCACAGGACACGGGACGTGGCATCAGACCCTGTTTTTCAGTCAATAGTCCATTCCCAGATGGATCTTTATTTTTAAGGATGGAAAGAAGACCACAATTTCTACAAGAAAGAAAGGAGAGAGAGAGAGAAAGAAAGAAATGTTAATGTACCTGAAAATTTGAAGGTTAGTCTGAAAAATTTTTCTTAAAATATTAATGACATAAATGTGTCACTTTTTACTAAAATTTCATCAAAATTCAAAACTTGGCAATTAAGTTATAGCTGTTCTTTTCAATTCAAATTTTCTTTTTATGTCAGAGGCAATTGAAGGATTTCCTAACAAAAGCATTAGATTCCTCTTCCTCTGACTCACCAAATGAATGTCTGTGCCACGGCTTTGGGCCAACTCAGACCTAGGTTTGAATTTTACTCTGTCCCTGACTGGTTTTGCTCTCTTTATACTATCTCTATAATATCTAGCTACCCAAGTTTGTTACTGTTAGACGTGATAATGAATGCAAAGCCCTCTTCAGCATTCAAAAGACATTCCTTTTTGCTTTACCTGACCTCTTGTCTGTGGAGCTCTTTCATTTACTTGGGGCTGCCATATTCTGCCTTGTATTACTAGCTGACTGTTAATAAGAATTTGTCTTAAATCTCTTTATGGTCCTTCCTATGCCCCAGCTGTAAATATTTATCCCTGTTCCTTTTTAGAAAGATAACTATGCTTTGGTATTCTGTTGGCTCAGTGATTTTTTTTTTGCTACAGAATAAAAACCAAAAGTTACAAGATATCTATAGAACAATTAACTTTGTGCTGCTTTTGTTGTAAAATCCTAGACTGACTGAGTCAGAGAAGGTAGAGTTCACTATTGTGATTTGGTTTTGGAGTATGAAGGTGGCGGAGGGGAGAGGCAAGTTTTTTCTAGAAAGAAAAAGAAACCTAAACAGAGAAAGAGTTTGGAGATTAGCCCAAGATTGAGAAATAAAAGTATGCTTGTGGGTCCCTAGGATTTTATCATGCAAAGCACAGCTCTAGGTGATGAGACCTCGGGTGGGGTGACCCAGGGATGGGATAAACAACATGACAAGGGGAAGGACAGGTGAAATGGAAAGGAAGGGATCAACACCATGACCACTGAAGACTTTCTGGAAACCCTTCATCATCAAATTGTAAGTTTCAGAAGGTCAACAATTTCTTTTGCTTCTCCAATGGCCAACTGTACTTGTAGTACCCAGAACAGTGCGTGGCAAAGAAAAAGCATGTAATAAAGAGGTATTTAATCATTTGTTGCACACAGAATGTGTTAATGACACGAAGGAAGAAAGTTTAAGTAACATGGGGAAAAAGAAGGACCTGTCAAGATGACACAAGGTTTCAAAAGTGGGGAGATGGGAGAAAAAAAGCATTATTGCTAATAAAAATAAGTAAGTTGAAAAGCTGCTAGAAGACTAAAGAGTTTGGTTGTGAATGTGCTGACTCTGCTTTCTTACAGTACAGTGCCTGATAAATACATGTTGAACTCAAGGCTCAGCAAGCAGTTGGAGGTACAAGGCTGAGACTTAAGAAAGTCATCAGAGCTAGTCTCTCTGTGAAGGGTGGTCAGAACCCCTGAGAGATCTCAAATACAGACAAGTTAGGAAAGAGGGATACTAAACAGAAAAAAGGACATGCACTTTTTCTGAAGTTATGTGCAAATGAATTTACAAATTTTCCCAGGGCTAAGTAAAATTTAGGGACAACTTCCAAATATTTAGCATTGGTATTTTATCACTTTCTAACCTATGGATTAGAATTTTGTCTACTTGAGAGATTCTCAGTGGTAGGCCTGTTAGCTCTAATGGGTCCAGGAAGATTCAAAATATTCAATTTCATAGTATATAGCCAATAAAAACTTTTATCAGTTATACAAAATTTTGTGACTCCAAAGTCTAGGACTATCTTTGATTTTGGGTAAAATGCATTAATTTATAAGTGGCATACAGTTAAATTCCACCTACTTCTATCTCTTTCTTCAAGCAAAACTAAAATTATACGTTTCTTTTTAGTCCTGTAGGTAGAGAATTAGAAGACCCTGCCTTTTATGGGATAATAATAAGATGATGATGATGGTTGAAGTTCCCAGTATTTACCGCTCTTGAAGCACTGCAGATAGCTATCTGGGTAGTCAGTATATCACCATGTGGTTAACATATTCATCACAAGTAATAGGCATTGCCATTAATGTATACGATTTGGAAAAACTGCTGTCAATGTGGGGTTTCCATATGAAACAAAATGTTGTTACGTATGTTTTGTTTTGTATAGGAAACAAAATGTTTATATGAAGATACAATAAAAACAAACAAAAATTGTAATAAAATGGTAGTTTACAACTCTACTTCAGATGTTCACAAGTAGTGTATTGGTCATTCTGGGCTGCTGTAACAAAGTATTAAATACTGGAGACTGGGTGGCTTCTAACAATAGATATTTATTTCTTAGTTCCAAAGGCTGGAAGTGGGAGATCAGGGGCCAGCATGGCTGAGCTCTAATGAGGGTCCTCTTCTGTCTTCTTCTTATATCCTCACATGGTAGAAAGAGGGGTAGAGACCTCTGGGGTCCCTTTTATAAGGACAATAAGCCTCTTCATGAGGGATCTACACCCATGGCCTAATTACCTCCTAAAGTTTCCACTTTCTAATACCATCACATGGCAGGGTTAGGATTTCAACATATGAATTTTAGGGAAACACATTAGGTCCATTGCAATGGTTCTCTTATATTATAATGTCTTGTAGTATAATAAAGATTTCCCAAGAATAAGGGGAGAGGGGAGAGAGAGGGGAGGGTGATTGGTGGGATCATGCCTATGGTTCATCCTATAAGGGTACATGTGAATCTCTCTAAATGTAGAATATAAATGTCTTAACACAATAACTAAGAAAAAGACATGAAGGCTATGTTAACCAGTTGGATGAAAGTATTTCTAATTGTATATAGAAATAGTACACTGTATCCCATGACTGCATGAATGTACACAGCTATGATTTAATAATAAAAAAAAAAGAAATGAGAAAAACAAAAGCAGACTAAACCTAAAGCAAATAGAAGAAAGGAAATAATAAGGATCATAGTAAAAATCAAAGAAATAAAATGTAGAAATTTATAGAAAAAATTAATGAAACCAAAAATCATTTTTTAAATGACCAAGTGACATACTCTTACCTAAATCAACCAAGCAAATAAGAAAAAAAAACTCACATTATCCAATTAGAAATGAAAGAAAGAATATCATCATTGACCTTATATAAGGAACCATTATGAGCAACTTTACACCAACAGCTTGAACAACTTAGATGATATGAACAAATTTCTAAAAAATGGTAATTACCAGTCTTAAGAAAATATAGATAATTTGAATAGAACAATAATATGTGAATAAATTGAATTTGTCATTTAAAATCTTCTCATACAGATTTAACTTTATTTTAAAAAGAAAATACTAATCATTCACAAATTCTTTCAAAAATAGAGAGGAAAGGGAAACTTTAAACTCATTCTATGAAAGTATTAGCTTTCACTAAAGCCAAACGAAGACATGAAAGAAAATCAGTATTGCTTGTGAACATAAGCACAAAAATACTTAATCACAAAATGAATTCAGCAACTTATAAAAATGATTATTCACTATGTTGTGTAGGGCTCATCCCAGAAATACGAGGTTAATTTGGCGCCCAAACCTCAATTAATGTTAATATACCATATTAATACCATAGTGGACATAGATCACATTACCATCTGAACAGAAGCAGGATAATCCTTTGACAAGTTCTGTGGAGAGTGTTACCTATGAGTTTCCGAGATGATATTGCAGATAGGAACTTCACGGTAACTGGCCAATTGGTAAATTGGATGTAAAAGAATACAAGTGGCAAATGTCCTTTCAGATGGTGACAATATGGACTTTTGAAAGGCAAAGAAGATAAGGTCTACATCAAAATGGAAATTTTCCTGATGGTGCTGCTCCCATTCCTAATAGGAGCAGCAGTCCCACTAAGTGTAGTCCTGGCAGTTCCTCTTTTCACAGGCTTCCACACCTCCCTAGACACAGATCCATCCCAGAATTGGTTTCATGCACCTAGTCCTTCAGAATCCCGGATACTCAATTATCCTTCATTCCCAATATCCAGCTTTGTTAACGACCACCGAAATAGAGTGCAAATAGGCTCTTCTAACTCCCTTTCTCCAGTAAATATAGACTATAGTACAAACTCAAGTTTCATCATTTGGAAAGTATGTAATGGGCTGATGTCAGACTCAATGAATTTAACTTAATACTTACTGAAAGATCTACTGGAAACATTAATTGAGTTAATATATTTAAAGTATACAACAGGTATCTGGCACTAGTAAGAATTAAATTAATTTTAGTTATTTTGTTATCAGTACCCTATGGGTCCCTAAATGTTGAATCTTTGCACAAAGCCTTCAAAAAGGTTTATATTCTGAACTTTTTTTTCAAATCCATCTCAGTACATATCTCCATTCACTCTGAGTCTCAGCCTAATTGAATAATCAATCTTACTTGAATGGCATATAACTTAATTCTATGAAAAATACTATGGCATCAACAAAGTTAAACAAACAGTTTCTTATATATTATGATACATCCAGCAAGATGTAATTAAAGTGATTTAAAGATACCATGAATTTTTGACAGTTGTCTCTCCAGGGAACTGGCTTGATGTGATATTAAAATATGTTTCATTTATCTACTGAAAATTCAAGAGGAATGCTCTTTGCGATTCAAAAGGGAAAAAAAATCTCAGAAGAAAAATTCATTTTCAATCCCTGCAGAGTTCATTATGAACAACAGAGTGATAGAAATTAAAACATTTAAATGCATTTAATAAGGTTCTGTAATGGAATGACATTCATGTTTAGATTCTCCAGACTCTCTCTCTCTTTCTCTTTCATCCCTCTGAATTCTATGGTTAGAGGAAAGTGAACTGCTGATGTGATTTAATTGGTTAATTATGACTAGATTCTTCAGCAAAGCAGAGAGTTGAAGCAATTATCTAGATTATTAAAATTGAGAAACTCCCCCCCTCGCCATTTTGATATCCCAGTCAAAATGGGTAATGATTGTTACATTAATTGAGACCAAACTGTTTGTATTAATCGTTGTAGGAATGTGCATGCTTAGAAAATAAAATTATAGTAGTTAGCCCAGCATTAATTGAATCAGAAGAGGAAAGTAAGGCAACTAAGTTAACAAGTTAAATTTTTAACTTTTCTCATCCCCCCAATACACTGTACTTTGAACTATCTACATAGTACTGAAAAAAAAAACATTTTTACCAAATCATCTACAGAATTAGGTTAAGGCCATTCATTAATACAATGTGTGGTATTTGTTTTGAAATGTTAAAAAAAGTTTAACATTTTAAAAAAGAATTTATTATATATTTCATATAAATATTAGGGCCCAATATATACTAGGAAAAACATATTGATCATACCTTACCCTCAGTGTCTTCCTGCAAGTACATATGATGGGATATAATTGATCCCATAATCAATTTTGGACACAGAATGTTTCCATTCCATATTGCACCTCTAAATTATTTATCTTTATGCAGTTGAATAATCCAATGAATAAAATGTAGGAACTTTATTTTTCCTCTCTTCTTTTATTATATACCTTCAAAACTATACTATAGTTAAACATCAGGGGAAAATAAACTTTAATAAGCAGACTACTATGATAGTAAGAATTTGATATTCTCAAAAAACCTTTGTCCTGTTTATTTCCTTTTACAGTTTATAAAATATGGTTTAATTAAAGCTTAACTTTAAAAAGAGATATATTTTTCACACATGTGATGGTTATAATTTGCCAATTAGTACCTCATTTGATTATGTACACACACACACATCTTATGTTGTTGGTCAGGATCCTTAAGTGCTAAGCTCTGGGATAGACTGCAGTCAATTTATTTATTTATTTATTTTTGCAGTTTTGGCAGGGGCTGGGTTTGAACCCGCCACCTCCAGCATATGGGGCTGGCACCTTACTCCTTTGAGCCATAGGCGTTGCCCTACAGTCAATTTTTTGAATAATAGTCTCATCAAGAATTTGTCATTCTTACCCATCAAATCTTGACACTCAGACAGCCTTCCCCTTCATCATGGCCTCTAGACTCTAGGTTTATAAAATATCTGAATAAAAATAAATGCCAATTATAAACAGTACCAACAGGAGTTTCCATATTATATCCCACCAACTTGATATATGTCCCAATTTCCATTCTCCAACCAATGCATTGTGTCCAGAAAGATGTAATGCTTGCCTGACCTATATTGGGTTGTACGTTGATTTTCAGACTTGGTGTTGAGATGAGGTTCACTCAGAACCCCCTGTATTAGTAAGATTTGGCTTAACTTGTAGTCACAGAGGCCTCAACATCTTAGCTAGCAGTAGCAAAATTTTATTTCTCATTTACATGTGATATCAGCTGTGGATAGACTGACTCTGGGATTTAGAGTCATATCTTCTATATTCTAGGATTTAGATTGAGGGAGCACTTCTATTTGGGACATGCCATCTTCAAGGTAGACAGTAAGAACAAAAAAAAATTTTCTTGTAACTGACCCAATGTTTCTACTTGGTACTGGCATATGTTACCTTCTGCTTACATTTTATTGGCCAAAGCAAGTCACAGGACAAAGCCTAAAGATGGAACAGGGAAGTAACACTTCTCCCACAGATTGTAACCACCATGGCAATGGTGGAGTGGGGCTGTGTAGGTCCTGTTTTCAGAAAAAAATAAATTTAGGATAACAACACAGTCTACCACATACATATTCTTAGAGTCACAAAAATTCATTCCCCAAGGACATTATCTATAAAATCAGGACAGATTTACATTATAGTCATCTACTCTCACACTTTGAAGCCCCAGATGAACTTCCAACGCAGTGTATGTTGGAACCCTAAGGGACCTAACCATAATGTGAGATATATGAAAGATTAGTCAGAGTTCCGGGCATGAATTCCAAGTTAGATAGGACGATGTGCAGCAACATAAAGTCAAGAGGAGAAAGATGTGCTTTGGGAATTATTGACAAGCAAACTGGGAAGATCCAGAGTGGACACTTGGACAGCTAAAAACTGGGCTGAAACAGGGCAGAGAGGAAGACCTACAAGGCTTGATTTAGCAATGAGGAAATACAAAGTGAAAAACACAAGAGGAAAACAGGAAAAACAGCAAGTTTGAAACTAAACTCCAACCTGCTGTTAAATTTTGCAGGTTGGACCATTTTAGCACTTATTTAAGCAAATAAGACATTATTAAAAGAGTTCTTTTTCCCAGATTCTCTAAAGTTTTTCCTTACAGTCAGGGATGATTGTCCTTCTCATTCCAGGTATTTGATCTCTAATTGATCTCATTGTTGAGATCAGCACCATTTATTACACAGAAGGGCCATTTTGGTAAATCAGTTGACTATACATAGTATGTAAATGAGTATATTTCTAATATTTCTAGACATTCTAATTTTCTTCATGCTTCTAATTTTTTTATCTTGTATCGGTGCCACACTGTCTTGTTTACTGTAGTTGGAAATTTTTGATCAAAAATGGCACCATTAGATTAATTTATGCATTGGTCCAATTAGTTATTCCACAGTGGGAAATTACTCGCAATTAGAACTAAGCAGCAGACACACTATCCATGTATTGACAAATAAGACACTTGTGCCCAACAGTAAAGCTTTTAGGAAGGCAACAATTTTATGTGTGACAGCTCCTCATTTAGAAATCACAGCATATGACCACCAGCTCTAGGGTCATCATGCAAATGTGGCTCTTAAAGAACCATGGTGATGAAAGAAAAAACTCTTAAGGAGAAGAATAATCTTTCTGTTCTTGTTACTGATTGCTGATGTGTATACACCAGAAAATAAATAAGGATGGCCAACTTGAAATAGAAAATTAAACTTAAATAAATTGCTGCTCTTCTCTCAATGAAACTGATCATTACAGAGCCACTGAGATTGTTCTGTTATTTGCATTGCCCATGTTTCATAATCAACATTTTTGATGGATTTTATCATTTTTAACCATTTTTCAGGTGATCTGAGTCTGCTAAGGAGTTATGTATTTCTAAGACCAGGGGCTTTCTGTTGTCTATTACCAACAAGCAAAAATAACAATACTTAATATCTGAGTTAATTTGAGTTGGTTTTTCCAGGGCTTCTCAAACTTTAATGTGCATATGACTCACCTGAGAACTGTGTTACAATTCAGTCTGATTAAATAGGTCTGAAATGGGACTTAAGATGATGCATTTCTGACAATCTGACATCAGTCAGTTACAAGCTAAACAGCATGTCAATGTTGCTGGTATGCAGACCACACTTTGAGTAACAAGTGTTTACACAGAAACTTGGAAATATCAGCTGAAAATAAGGCTTAGAGAATTGAACACAGGCACCACTGGGAGGACTGTGATCCCCATTTTTCAAGGGCTGGCAATTAATCACTGGCTTGAATGGGGAATTTTATGGACCACCAAATAAGAGATGTATTGCTGTTCAATGGGATGTTGAAACAATTTAGTATTATAATGACCCACAAGACTTCAGTATTTGGTTCTTAACATGCTTCTTTTCAACTTCATCTCCCACCACATCCTGATTTACAAGATACCTTCAACACCTAAATATGAAACAAAACTCTAGTATTTCTCACTTCAGTTTGAGAAATGATTTCTGTCTAATTAGTCACCATCTTTGAAGGTGTTTCTCAGGAGTAACCTCAAAGATAAAGCTTTCCCTATGCTTCTGCTGCCCACCCCTCAAAGCCTAAGTAAATCAGCTTTCTTTGTGCCACCATCACTCATGTGTACCCCTCAATCACTACACACAGTGTGCCTTGTCAGCACCATCTGTTTATAAGTACCTTTACCAATAGTTTAGTGTCTCCTTAGGGAAGGTCTCATGAAGTAAGCCTCTTTCTGTCTTTTGTCTCTAACTCACCATAAGGACTCCTTCATGTTTTTCTTTAACTGAGTGAATGAATTAAAAATTAAACTCATTAGGTTATATAATATATTTTTGAAAAAAGGAGATGGGGCCAGGCATAGTGCTTATACCTGTAATCCTAGAACTCTGGGAGGCCAAGGCCAGCGAATCACCTGAGCTCAGAGTTTGAGACCAGCCTGAGCAAGAGTGACTCCCTTTCTCTACTAAAAATAGAAAAACTAGTTGGGTGTTATGGCAGGCACCTATATTTCCACCTACTTATGAGGTTCAGGCAAGAGGATAACTTGAGTACAAGAGTTTGAAGTTGCTATGAGTTAACGACAGCATGGCACTCTACACAGAGCAACAAAGTGAGAATCTGTCTCAAAAAAAAAAAAAAAAAGATGGTACATCCACATAATTCAAGCCTTTCTCTTCTCCATAAACTATTATTTTAGAACAACCTCGAAAGGGCATTTTATTTGGGTAGATAGTGAATAGTAAGTAGCAAGCAAGTATAAATAAAATAGTTACAGAATTAGATAAAACAATCAACATAGTTCTGGGCACATAGTAATTATTCACCATGTGAATACTTTTTTAAAAAATCCTTTTTTTAGTGCACAAAAATATTGCCATCTTGTCTGTACTACTTAACCATCTAAAGTCTTTCTTATTGCTACAATTTTATTTCCCTTGGACCTTTCTTTTTTTTTTTTAATCTTTGAATTACCAGTTCCTTCCACTGCTTGACAGGTAATACTCCATCTTTGAGCAGATGCTTCAAAGGATGACTACTAGTTCATTTAGAAAGACATACTAAATCTTTGATAAGGCCTTGAAAAAGAACAGAATCTTTTAATGTCTGATCAGACTTTAGTACCTGCCCTATTTAATTGGGTAGCCAAAGGGAATTGGAAGGATGACAAAGCCAAGTACTTGAATATACCATGGCGAGGTCTAGATTATATGAGAGCTCCCAGAAAGTATCTAGACATGTATGTCTCTATTTTTCATATTACATGGCTGGACACTTTCTGAGCAGCCCTGTAGGATCGTAGTGTCTCAAAACTCCTGACTCAATGAAAATAATACAATGCATGTATGACTTTAAAAATAGTAGGTATTCAATAAATATTTGTAAAATAAGTTAAATGTATGATTGGGCTTACAAAAGAATAGATATATCTTGCTTGCAATTTGAGGGTTAAAAATGTAAGTATTCATGTTTAAAAAACAAATAGTTTTGATTCCCAGTTTCCTTGAGTGACATCATTGGGAACCAGGTTCGTTCCCTTTCCCAAGCAGACAGAGGAACTTCAGAGTCTCTGGGAGGCTGTAGTTATGCTTTTGTTGCCAAGCATATGCCAATTAAAGTAAAGTAAACTGTGGACATCCTGGTTGATTACCCCCCTATCTATCCTTTTCCACTCCAAGCATCCTAGTCATACCCTGAACTCAGTCATGGGGGTGGAGGAGAAAGAGAGAGAGAAAGCGTAAGATGAAGGTCACTTACTGATGTGAGAGTAGATCTGGATGTACATTGGGTTCCCTCAGCCTCCCGCCTGATGTGCCTTTCCCAGCAAACATGACTTATGACTCATTCCTATATAATGGTTGGTAAGAACATATTTTTGGGAGCTAAGAAAATCTGTACTCTCACTGTTACAGCCTGATCTTGGACAAATGTCTCATTTTCTTAAGCTTTATTTTTTTCATATAAATTGGGATTAAATATAGCACTTTTGAAGGAAGATTTCTGAAGATTACTTGAAATAAGGTGTAAGGAACACTGTTTTAGTCAGGATTTTCCTGTATGTTTATAGAGCGAGTGTGTGTTTGTGTGTGTGTAGACAGAGAGGGTGACAGAAATAAAAGATTGATTTATTATAAGGAACTAATTCATACATTTATAGAGACTGATAAAATTTCAAGACCTGTTGTCAACAAAATGGAGATCCAAGAGAGTCAAGGGGTTCCAAACCAAGTCTAAAAACCTAAGAACCAGGAGACCTGATGACTTAGTTCAAGTCCAAAGATGAGGGAAAATAAAAAACAATGTTCCAACTCAAAGACAGTCACACAGAAGGAATTCTGTCTCACTCAGCCTTTGGAATTCTATTTAGACCTTCAACTCATTGGATGAGGCCCACCCACATGGAAGAGGGCACTCCTGAGCCCATAGATTCAAATGCTAATACCATCTAGAAACACCCTTACAGACCTTACAGATGTGCCCAGGATAATGTTTGACCAGACATATGAGCACCTCATGGCCCAGTCAAGTTACTTAAAATTAACCATCACAAACATTTAGCACAGTACCTGGAACATCCTAAAATGAATAAATTAAAACAATTATTAGGATCCTGAATTCAGGCTTCATGTCTTTCAGGAGTACTTAGTCCACTCCCTCCCAGTTAAAAAAGCTAACTCCCTTCAGTTATCCAGTCCATATCACAGTTATAATGCTGTGATGTTCAGCACCCAACCAGGAAAACAGAGCCTCCTCTGAAGGAGAACATTTAAAGCAGAGGAAATTTAATATAGAGAGCTACATGGATGAGAGAGTACCTGGGAGGCCAAATGGGGTAGGGGTGGTGCAAGAAAGGAAAGCTGCTCTATTCCTGGGCTGGGGAGATACCTGCCCCACACATAGGGGCCTGTGGACCCTGGAGCTTCATAAGCCTCTGGAGGTAGCTCGAAGCACAAAGAAGATGCGACCCAAAGTCGTGGGAGAGAAGCAACACTATCCTGTGGAAGAGTCCAGCCTTAAGCCAATGGGCCTCAGATCTGGGAAAACACCTGCAACATCCTGCAGCTATAATTGGCAGGGCAGGGCAAGGGCAGGGCAAACAGGAAGAGAACCGACCCTGGCCACATTACCCGTGATTCTCTCTCATTCTCTTGAGTACCTCATTGGAGGATAAGCTGATTTGGAGAGAGGACTCTGTATACTGAGCCCAGAGTAGGTATTTTCTAAATATCCACAGATTTAGTTCAAATTATTGGGGCATCTTTGAATTCTTTCCAGGCAATATTTATTCTTAGGATGGCTCCTTAAATTTGAATTTCAACCAAATAATTTTTTTAGTGTGTCATAAATATTACATGGGGCATATACCAAAAAAAAAAAAAAAAAATTATTTGCTGTGTATCTGAAATTTAAACTGAATGGGGTGTGTTGTATTTTTATTTGTTAAATCTGACAACATTAGCTTAGGGAAATACAGAAATGGCACAGCCCTGGCTAACTGGGATAGCTCTACTTCACCACATATGTGCTGTGCTGATCCACTAGTATAAGTCTCCTACAGTATCTGAAGGATAAGGGATCCCAAAAGGTGCTAGAAAAAGTCACTGCTGATGAAGACGGGCAGGTCCTCTGACATTTTTCCTGGTCTTTGAAGAATCCAGCTGGTATAGGAAAGAGCTTCAGCAACTTTCTAAGAGCTCTTTACCCTAGTTACCAGGCATAGAAAAGACTTGATCTATTAGCCCCACAACAGTTGGCCTACCTACTGCACCAAACTTCCAAATGGGTCATTGATGCCAAAAATAACCAGGTTTGAGTTCTGTGGGAATAGCTGAAATCTACAGACCTA